>JAOYSI010024130.1:0-33661 GCA_025775065.1 Hiodon alosoides | reverse complement strand
GTAATACCCTCCCCCGTTCTGCCCTGCCTCCATTGTATCATCCCCCCCCGTTCTGCACCTGCCTCTGTTATATCACCAATCCCTCCAATTCTGCACCTCACTCCGTTATATCATCCTTCCCTTAAAGGCTTTTTAAGGCTTCAGATGCGCTTTGAAGCACTTCAAAACCTTCATCGTAACTGATTTAGGGGAGGCCATACTATACTCTGTTCTGGCCCCCCTTTAGTGTAATTGTGCTGATAACAAAACAATAAAATACCCGTTCCTCTGGATTAGGATCTAAATTAGGTCCCCAAGTAACTCAAGAGATTGGATTTTAATCAAACTTCTGCATGCTACTATTTTGGCATAGATAGCATGGCTCATTTGCATAATACTGCCGGCAAATGGAGACGGCTGGATATTCCTTTAATGCTCTGTAATAGTTATGATATTGTTGAGTTTATCTAGAGCTAGATCCTGTAGGTGACACAAAAAAAACAATCTTAGTCTGAATAAAACCCAAAACTAGGACAATGGTGGCTTACCAACCTCAGCTGCATTTCAGTAGCACATGTTGGGTTTCTCTAGTCATTTTTGTTTGGTTCTTGATTTGTTTTTGCATCCTTCCTTCTTTCTGGGTTTGAAGGCACACAAAGTGACTTAGGACAGCGCATTTAAGGAATAGCTTTTCACAATGCCCCCTAACTTCCTCCAAGCAGGAGTATGTCTCCCTGCAAGCTTGTGAGTGGAGGCCGAGCTCTGCATGGCCAACAGATAACAAAAGCGGCTCACTCACGAAGCCAGGAGGGTTTAGTCAAGCCTTATCTCCTGAGTGGATTTACAGCGATGTTCTGCCGCGGTGCGTGAGCCTGGCCCGGTACCGGCCTGGCACTGTGAGCCAGGGGAACCTTCGAGTTGGGGTTCACACTTGGGCCACCGGCCAAGCGACAAGATCGGCTTGGTTCCACTCTCTGAGAATTAGGTGCAGCAAAAATCTGAATAAAGTGTTGATAATATTCTGTTTTCCAGGTATTGATTAGCAAATTGTGGGCAAAAAGTTAATTGATTCATACTTAATTTACCCTGGATCTTATCTGTGGGCATTTTAAACCTTGTGCAAGTTCTAAAATGGCAATTGCACTGAAACATTCCAAATAATTAAGCAGCATTTGCTTTTACTACTTACTCGTTAAGATCGAAGACAGAAGTGGACAGTGGAGGTGGACAATCCCGTACAGTGTGGGGTATAATTTGTTGCAGGAAATCGGGCTGAACCAGAGGACCAAGCCTGGGAGCAACTGACGGTGTGAACAGATGACTGTCCACTATTGTGATGGGTGGTGCTGCAGCCGCTGCATCTGAGGAGAGGAAGACGGGCATTATTAGACTTTCCACATGGTATTTTTGCACAAGGACGGATTGACAATGCTTGGTTTTGCAAAGGATTTAGTAGTAAACTATTCGATATTTACTTGCATTTTTTCCCTTTGCTTTTAGTTTTGGTTTGGTTAGGAATTTAGGTAGCTCCGATGTAGTAAAGGCACTTTAGGTAGTTGAGTATTAGGTTATCATGTTCTTTGCTACTCTTGTATAACTCTGTGTATGGAATTAATTAAAATCGCGTGTCCTAACTGAACAGACTTCGTGACCTGTATCAGTTTCCCTTGGCTATTGTAAACCAAATAAAGCTTGTTCTTGCCTTACTCGTCTGTGTATTGGGCCCTGGGATTCGTCGAGCCTGCTCGGGGAAGGAAAGTTGCTTGGATGTAACGAGCTCGTAAAAAAAATAGAACTGGTGTAGTCTGATTTGGCGTGTTCACCCCCCTCCTTGGCACCCATAGGTGGTGACATTCGTTCAATACACGTGTCTTGTGATTGGGGGACATTGACTTTGACAGTTAAGGAGGGGCAAGGGGTCTACTTACTATCATGTATTAATCCTTGATGAATTCTTGAAACTTCACCCCATTTCAGCCACCTCTATCTCCGATATGATATGCTGCTACGAACTTGTAGTGGTGATATAGCGATTTTATTTAATGTACAAACTAAGTGGCCAAAGATTATATGTGGTTAACGGGTAAAATGGTTTACACAGAGAGTAGCAGAATGTGTTCATTGAAAAGCGTTTAAGTCTTATTGCTTGATTTAATACCGTTGTAGTGTGAACTCTAGATGAAGGTTTACTGAATGACTTTTGGCTACTAACGCGTAGAGAGCAACGAGACCAAAAATACATCAAATTTAGTTTCGTATAAATACAAATCGCGATTAATTAGCAAGGAAACCCATTACAGATAACAAGAAAGGTTAGCTTTGAAAAGAAATGGACATAGCGATCTCTAGGGGTCATTATTTACATTAATATGTTTACAACTGCAACGTAAGGTATTGCTGCATATTATGTAAACCAGCATATCGTAGCGTTACGGAATGCTACTATCTTTCGTGGACCGGACAGAGAGTCTGACACCGATTTCAAGAGGAAACTATGCTCTTTATAATACACAAGCACTTACGCCAACCTTAACAAAGGAAAATCTGGCAGTGGAAAAAACTGCAAACACTGAGGAAGACACAGAAGGCCATCGAACAGGCGAACAAATCAGTCCACGGTGGGAGAACTTTTAACACGCTATTTACATGAATTACAGTTAGGAGGCTAGGCTTCCCAGCAGCCCCCTCGGGGATGGCCGAACGCCATTGGCGGGGGAGGCGCTGCTTCCCATCCCCGGTAAAATATGCTACTATTAAAAAGTTAGTTTTAGTTTTTGCATCTGAAACAAGTTAAACGTACTGAATTTGAACAGAACATCAAAGAGTACACCGCACATGTCAATCCACGGCAGCGTAACCGATTTCGGTTGTGTAACGGAACTTAGTCGTTTGGAAATCAGAAATATGGTATACAGTTTTAAAAAATGGCTTAAATACTGAAATGGAAAATCATATTAAATCGACACCTTTGTACAGTCAAAATCGAATAAATTGCCTTGTTCTATAAGCAATTGATTAGCGCTCCGGTCAACAGTTAAGATCACAGCTTGGTGGCACGACAAACTTTCTCAGAATCGGTGAAAATGAAAAACGTAAAATCTTATCCAATTTCCAATTTGTTGTTGATTAGCATGCTTTGAGCTGGTCCGGGTTCATAATTAGTTTTCTCAAGAATCGCTCCAGTCTGCTCAACGCCACAGAAGCGGTGATTTGTTGAAAGGATGCCCTGTTCTTCAACAACTCTTCGAGTTTAATGCTGCTGTCTGGCACCGGTAGAGGGCAGTTGTAGGACTGGGCCAGCAAGAGGACGGCGGCGTGAAGGTTAGACATCTCTGCGCAGATTTGGTTTAGCCTGGCCATTTTCAGATAGCGTAAAATAACCTGGAAACTGTTGAGATGTTCCATTGCGGCAGTTAGACCCTCAACGTGCATGTCCGTTGGTATGAATTCCAGGCCAGTGAAAACGATGTTGGGTGATATCTGGAGCGGCCAAAAAGCACAAAGAGAATTAAATAAGTTATTTAAAAATAAAAATAGCGTAGCCATATTCATGGAATAAGCACCCTTGAATATACTATTTATGATGTTATTCATTGAGGCCCAACCTCTTTATGCTCTTCCTGTATCCTAATGGCCATTGTCTGAGCCAGCAGTCTGATGTTTCTCAGCACCACTGTCACTTTGTCAGTTGATAGTGGTCTACAGACCCCACTGGTCAGTAAGCTCATAATCAGGGAGCAGAAAAGTGCGATGGACGATTCATTCTTCAAGTTTGTCACTCTCCTGAAAGTGATATATCACAGTTATGACAATATAAACAAACAGGACATTACTAAATATATAACAGGTGTAAAAAACCCAAGTGGCTTAGTTCTGTACCCATTTCATTCACCTGACACAGTAAGAACAGATACCATAAAATTATCAAATTCATGTAATAAGTTAAGGCAAGAGTTTAACAAGAGCAGTTTTTTGGGGTTTGTGGATTGGGACAACAGTAGACGCTGCAGAATTTGATTTAAGAAAAGGTTTAGTGAACCTGTGGAACGAAAAGAATCCTTTAAATAAATTTAAAAACAAAAATTCCAATATATATTCAGTTTTTGTTGCACCTGAATAAAGTTTCTTCTAACACGCCTAACAAGAAACAGCCAAATTTGTATAGATATGATAACGAAGTGGGGAAACTCCCGTAAACCGTTAAAAATAAGACATTGGAGTGGTCATTAACGAACGAGTGTAACTTACCTCTCAGTCTCCATCATATCAGCATTAATAGAGTGTTTCTATTTTATAGTCCTTGACTGTTGAGTCACACTTCAGTGACTCATCCCCCCACGGTCTGCCTAACCTAACCCCTGACAATTTTGGTCAAGGCTAACTGTTTATTTGATGGCTCTCTGTAAAGCTGTTGTGCTTTGGACTGTCAAGGTGTCCTTTTAAGAGTAGCTGATATTAAATCTTTATTTAGAGTATCAAAATACTCTAAATATAGTATACTGGATTTAGTTAGTATGCGGCCCAATGTCTTTCAGGAAACACAAATCAGGCTTGTATTTTCACTCCCAAGGCAGCAGCCAGGTGAGGTCTGTGTTGTTTGAATCACCTAACAGCAGGAGCAACATCAGTCACTGTAGTGGGAGTCACGACACCAGTATTGACCTCATGCGATCTCTTTTTTGCCAGCCTAGTGATGCTGCCATTCCAGGCCCGTTTGCTTTCTCTTCCCAGCACCTGGAAAAAGCGAGATCTGTAACGACAGCACAGTTGGAGCAGAGCAGTGTTGGATCATCTGGGGTTCGACGTCTAGTGATCTGCAGGTTTTAATGACTTTTTTTTTTTTTTTTTAATAATTAATATACAAGTTAAATATTCAGGTCAGATTGGGCCACTGTCGTCAAAAAAACGTTGTCTGTCGTTAGACATCTACGACTGGCCTAAATTGGGGTAAATTAATTAAAAACATAAGGACATCATTATTTGTGGTTTCACATTCATGGGGGCATGTGGCACGATTGCACAAGTATTGCACAAACATTTTGTGATAACCAATTTATGGAAATTTGCATCAACTGTGTTTACACATCTGGAGCGTCTCCTGCCACTGCATTGAGTCACTGGCTTTGTCTGAAATCACCCACTCGTTCACGCATTCACTATTTCCTATATAGTGAATGGCTGTGAGGCCACTAAATTTCAGCAGTGAGTGAACGAAATGAGGGAGCGATTTCAGATGCTGACCTGTGTCCGAGAGCACTCGGGTGCTGTCGCAGACATTTTATCATGAACATTTCACCTGTGTGGTTTAATGAATTTGATCATCTATAAAAAATATCATTTTTTAATATGAAATTAAAATGTTTTACTATGCATACCCCAGGCATTCTGTTTAAAAACTTTTTTAAATTAATCGTAATGCAAATAATCTTTTTGCAACTGTTCAATTGTTATGCTTATTACATTAATGATAGAAAGACTTGTCATGTTTATGTAAAAAAAAATTTTTCATAAAAATATAATTGAACAGAATGAAAACGCTACTGTTTACCTATATTTTTAAATATATATTGTAGCGTTTTTTCAGGGTGCTATTACTCTGCTGGGTTCAAGCAAGGAGTCAGACATCGATCAACAGAAAGACGTGCTCTTTATTTCGCACATGCGCTTACGACTGCCTTGACAAAGGCAGAACTGACAGTGCAAAGAACTGGTTACACAGCGGGAAAACACAGACAGCCCTCATTCAAACTAGTAAACCTACCTACGGTGAGGGCACTGAATCAAAGCCACAGCTACACTAAGAGTAATAGTTAACTAGACTAACTATTTCACACCAACATTGAATTCACACGGAACATCGAACACATTTTTAACATTATCTACAGTCCGGGAGCCAGGCTTCTCAGCAGCCCCCTCGGGGATGGCCAAAGCCCATTGGCCGGGGAAGCGCTGCTTGCCATCCCCGTTACTATATATAACGTCTCCCCGTTGGATTATGGGAAATAGGGATTGAAGAGTGTACATCGTATGTACCCCGAAATCAGATTGCATTGTGGGTAAGAATGAGTGAACAAATGTAGGGAACGAGATGTAGAGAATGAATTCGGACACCACTAAAAAATGGCCAACACCCTAAATAGTGCACTATTTAGTGGATAGGGAGCGGTTTCGGACACAGCCACTGTCTTTGGCCTGCAATATCTCCAGTTTATGCCTGCGGAAAATCGATCTCATAAAATGCAAAGAAATTAATAAATATGTATAAATAAATAAACATAAGACTTACATTGGAAGCAAATATATTTTTAATGATGAGGGGTTTTGCCTGGTAAATATTTTAATAATGAAATGTAGTTCCACATAATTGAATTGATCTCTTCTCCAAATTACCAACCGTGAAGTTCAGAAATGAATAAATTGCAGCTTCCCATTTTACAGTGACATTCATTAGTCAAACACACTTTAACATATCATTTATGAAGAGGTATCTACTTTGTTAATTCTGGAAATGTTGATTTTATTTAAGTATTTTAAGTTGCATTCAAATGCATACAGTATTCATTGCTGGTTCTATAGACACTAGGGTGCAACTTACATCATAAGTCTGCAAATGTCCAAGCAGTCAATCAATAGGGCCGTGTGTCTGTATATCTCATTAAAAATAGTATACCCATGGGACTAAGACTTTTTTGGGAGGGTTAACCCCATTCCTTGGACCTAGAGATAAAAGACTCAAAACCAACATTCAATTTCAAACGAAAATAATGATCAGTGTGAAAACGGTTGCTTTTTAAGATGAAGCTTTGATTTAAGATGATTGTCATTTTGATATGTTTGCCACCACTGATTTGTGATCATTCAAATAATTTACCATTCTGATTTACATGAAAAAGACAGTGTGTGGGTTATTTATGGTTCCAAGCTAGAGTCTTCCTGAGGACTAATCATGAAAAGTCTAGGATAAAGACAGATACACACACACTCTCTCCCTGGAGCGAAGATTTAAGGAAAAATCTGGTGGAGAAATTTTGGATATGTGCCAAAGTAAAGGTGAAAAGGGTTCTACAGCTCTGTGGTGATGTAATTTTATGTAAACCTTTCAAATGAGTTCTTCTTGCATTCCCTACTGGCACAAGTTACGGTAAGACCTGAATCATGTTAACGGTCGGTTTATGTCTGAAACTGTAAAAAAAATATGTTGTATTTTAAAGTTCAAATTACAATTTTCAACTGTTGTAACACTCATTAACTCCTAATTTAATACGAGTAAAGAAGATTTGAGAAATGTTAACATCAATAATTTTGACTGACAGTATTACAGTATGTCTGTCGGCAAACGTACTGAATTTGGAGATAGGATAAATGAAGGATAAATGGAGCAGTTATATCAAAGTGGTATCTGAGAGGTCATGGGTTGGTGGAAAAGAAATGTCGCACGTGGTAACAACATAAAGCGTGTATTTACGATTATAACTGATATGAATCCTGTATTTCCGATTGCAAGTGATAGAACTGCATATTTCCGATCATAACAGATATAACCGCGTATTTCTGATTATTTCTCAACGGGGAGGGGGGCATTGGTTCTTGTCTATAGATACGAATTAATAAGAGATTAATGAAAAGATAAATGAAAGATAAATATCCTTCTAGGCTGAGGTATTTTTGTTATAGTCGATAGGCCTTCTAATTAATTCGTTCTTTACGCTAAAAGTCGATCAGCAAAAATGCACTTTAAATATTTAAAGGAAATATTAATGAGAGTCTTTAATTAACAAATTTGTCTAAAATAGTAATGTAATAATGTATTACACAATACTTCGTATGTGTTTAACTGGCATTTCTCGTGAGACATGCTGCATTCTTGCCCTGACTGACTGAGGAAATTAAATAAGCAGAAGCCGACGTCACTGTGTGTACACAGCTGGTGCGCCTCCTGCCGCTGCATTGAGAAGACAGTTACAGCGCTGGCTCACTCGCGTTCAGTCCTGTTTAACCCAGTAAATTAAATACAGTGGCAAGAAAAAGTATGTGAACCTTTTAGAATTTCATGGTTTTCTGAATAAATTTCTCATAAAATGTGATCTGATCTTCATCTAAGTCAAGGGTATTGACAAATATAATGTGTCTAAAATAATAACACAAAATAAATGCTGATCTTTATTGAACACACTCATTCAACATTCAAAATGGCAGTAGAAAAAGTAAGTGAACCCTTGAGTTAATGACCTCAAAAAAGCTGATTAGAGTCAGGTTTTAGCACACCTGGAGTCTCGTTAAGAAAATGAGTTTGGAGGTGTGGACTACAGCAACTTTGACTGATAAAAACCCCTCAAACTTTTGGAGTTTGCTCTGCACAAGAAGCACATGCTTATGTGAGCGATGCCTTGCCAAAAAGAGCTTTCAGAGGATCTACGATCAAGAATTGTTGATTTACATAAAGCTGGAAAAGGTTACAAAGTGATTTCAAAGACTTTAGAAATTCACCAGTCTACAGTTAGGCAAACACTCTACAAATGGAGACACTTTGGGACTGTTACCAGTTACCTCTATCAAGAAGTGGGCGCCCAGTCAAAATGACACCAAGAGCACAACGAAGAATCATCAATGAGGTAAAGAAACAACCCTGAGATTTGCCAAAGATTTGAAGGCATCATTGGAACTGGATAACATCTCTGTTCATGAGTCTACAATATGTAAAACATTGAACAAGCAGGTTATCTAGGGCAGGACACCAGGAAGGAAGCCACTGCTTACTAAAAAGAACATTGCTGCACGCCTGATGTTTGCAAAAGAGCACATTGACACTCCACAGCGGTATTGGCAAAATGTTTTGTGGATTGATGAAACTAAGATTGAACTATTTGGACGAACCACACAGCACTACATCTGGCACGGCACGGATGGGACATCATCCCAACCGTAAAGTATGGTGGAGGCAACATCATGATTTGGGCCTGCTTTGCTGCATCAGGGCCTGGCCAGCTTGCAATTACTGAGGGGAAGATGAATTCCCAAGTATCAGACAATTCTTCAAGATAATGTGAGAATGTCTGTACGTCAGCTGAAACTGTGTAGAAGTTGGTGATGCTCCGGTGTTTTGAGTCGTTGTCCTGTTGCAAGTCCACAACAGAATGGCTTCAGAAAAACCAAATCCGCCTTTTGCAGTGGCCAAGTCAGAGCCCAGACCTCAACCCAATAGAGATGCTATGGAATGACTTGAAGAGAGCCATACACATGAGATGTCCAAAGAATATGACAGAGCTAAAGCAGTTCTGAAAGAAAGAATGGGCTAAAATTCCACCTGAACGATGTGCAGGTCTGATCCACAGTTACAGGAAGCGCCTGGTTGAGGTTGTTGCTGCCAAGGGGAGGTCAACCAGTTATTAATTATAAGGGTTCACTTACTTTTTCCACTGCCATTTTGAATGTTGAATGAGTGTGTTCAATAAAGACATGAGGGATCAGAATTTATTTTGTGTTATTTTAGACACATTATATTTGTCAATACCCTTGATCACATTTTATGACAAATTTATTCAGAAAACCATGAAATTCCAAAAGGTTAACTTATTTTTTTTTTCTTGCCACTGTACATAATGATTCACCAATTGGTCATACGGTTACTGCAAAGTGCTGTGTCAACTGATGATGGTTGGACATTAGGGCGAAATAGGTCGCAGAGTGGCTCTGAATGTTGAATGTAGTTAAAGTTCCATTCCGTTCGAGTCAACAGGAGTGCTGTGATTACATTCAATGACCTGACAGGCCAGTAGACGTGATAACTGCACAGACATGGTTATTGTAGTGTAGTTTATTCTAAAGTAAAAGGTAATTTACCTCTGCAGTGCAGTGTTATTGCCTGCTGGCTAGGAGGAAAGGGAGAAGGGGTTGGGTTATGATTAGGACTGTTGCTAGCTTGTTAGAGGAAAGGGGAGAATGGATTAGGGTTACGATTAGGACTGTTGCTAGCTTGTTAGAGGAAAGGGAGAAGGGGTTGGGTTAAAATTAGGACTGTTGCTAGCTTGTTAGAGGAAAGGGAGAAGGGGTTTGGTTACGATTAGGACTGTTGCTAGCTTGTTAGAGGAAAGGGGAGAATGGGTTAGGGATGCGAGTAGGGTGGCTGCTGGTTAGGATGGAGGGGAGAGTGGATTATGGTTGCCATTCACATTGTATACACTCCTTTCACTGCACCTGCAGCTTTTAAATGGATATCATGTTATTGCCAATTCAATTTCAATGTGTATCATTCTTAAAACACAATGTTGTCATATAATTAAAAGTTTACTTTTTTACATTCAAGGATCTCAGGACTCTCTGCTAAGAGAGATAACTAAACTTCAGTTGTTTCAGAAACATTTTCAATGTCCTCATTGGACGATTCTTTTGCAGAGTAACTCTTCTAGAAACTAGTGAGTCTTTATAAAAATTTCGGTTGAGTTTTTTTATTAATTTATCCTCTTCGTTTTTTGAGCTCCGCTAGGATACGTGCGTTTCTCAAGCTATATTTTACTGACTGAAGCTGATCTAGTTACTGTAGCTCAAATGTGTCATGACCTGTGCTCAATTAAAAAACCTTGTGTAAACCGCACTGTGCAAAAGTCTTAGGCACCCTAGTTTTTTTACATAAATGCAGTCTTTAATGTTTATTTTATGTCTTCTGCATTAGACTGTCGTTAGAAAAATGAAATTTTTAGACATCCAAACATTCATTTTATGAAAGAAGGACAAGCAGTATTTGCAACAGATGGTATAGCCTCCATAGAGCCCTGATCTCAACATCCCCGAGGCTGTCCAGGATTACGTAGACAGGCAGAAGCAAGCGAGACAGCCTGTAGAAGAACTGTGGAAAGTTCTCCAAGATGCCTGGAAAAATGTACTTGCCGATTGTCTTATAAAACAGCACGACAGAATAACTAAGCGAATTGATGCAGTTTTAAAAGGGGTGGGCACACCAAATATTGAATTTAGTTTTTTGGAGTTTCAATTCAGGCAGTTGCTACTAACAGCAATGGCTACTTGGCAGCAATAGTGTGGTTTGGGTGATGGGAAACCCGCCCATGAGGGTTAGGGCTGCTGCCTGCTGGTCAGGAGGGGGGGGAGAGTGTAAAAACACTGTTGAGGTCCATCTCATACCCGAGGAGGTGAAGTACTTGTGTGCACATTCGGTTGCCTCCTCTTCCTCGGGGGTCAGAGTTATGTCCACTCCCAGGTGGCGACTTCCCTGGCCTCTCTTCAGTTTGGGCAGGGCTTCCCCTGCCATGGCTGGGTCACTAAGAAGGTCCGGCCAGTTCTCCTGTGCACCCCACCTCTGCAGGCTAGGAAGACGTAACCGCACTGACCTGGCAATTCTGGAAATATCTTTATGAATATCCTATTGGATATTTCACTGGCACACAGCTAGGATCTACAGGACACGCACAGCATCACATGTGACATGTACGAATCTGTACGTATACAAACGCTAAGATTATTTTTGTTACATAAATGTTTTTCATATAATACATATAACATCATGTAAAAGTGACAGGACTCATGTAGCTGGGTTTAAGGTAAAATGTAAACAAATTGCTTTCATTTGACTGAAAAAAAGGACTGAAATGGCCTTTAGATATAAGAGTCTAGAGAAAAAGTTATTCCTTTTAAATAAGATTAAATAAAACCCTTGCCATGAGCGCAACACTCAGACATATCATAAATACCTGAGCATGAAAAATACCTTATCTACTCACGTGATAAAATCACTGCCTTATTTTTCCCCCCACAATTTCCTCAGTGTGTGTCAGAGCAACATCAGTAAGCTTACCTCTTTGTGGAGGGAGTGGGAAGGTCTATGTTGGTCTCTTCCGAGTATGTCTGGGGACAGACAAAGAGGTAATGTCAGTTCTGCCTGTAGGAATAATTTCAGGTGAGACTATGGAATGAGTTACTGAAAGCTATTGCTGGGCTACAGGAACAAGATACAGGAAGCTTCAGCCTCCTGTGTTCCATGGAGAGACACAGACCTCTCCCAGGATACCGTTGAAGATGAGGAAAGAGCTTCCTGCTGTGGAGTGTTCCAGGAAGTCATCAATCTCCAATGACTCCTGATCCACCTGGGTGGGCACCTGCTCCACTGACACCTAAGATACGCACAGGCGGATGGATTGTTCGCTGGACTATTAGCAGAACTGTTAGCTGAAATTATTACCTGAAGTGTTAACTGGCTACATATAAAAATACATACCGTTGTAGCAAGCCTGTGATGCGAGTTACAACTTTGGGATGCATAGTAATCATCAAAACATACATGCCATAAACATAGAATGTAATTTTAAATGAAACAAAAATCTACATCTAATCAGCATACCGATGTTTTAGCATAGACCACGATCCAATGCTTAATATATTTTAATTTATCCATATATTTAAAAAATTTAGAATACATTTTATTATTTTCTCCCCAGTTTGGAATTAGCAATCATGCTAATGCATGCTGGCTACGAATCCTGACAACACACAGAGAGGGTCAGGAGGTACAACTACTCCTCCAATCCCAGTCACCTTCGCCCTCCTGAACCTGCAACCTCCTTAGTGACGGCCAATCAGACCTCACCTTCCGACGTGCCATCCTGAGAACTCCATGTGCCAGCAGGTAGAGTGGGTACACCACCAAACAGCTGACCAGCCCCACGGCCAGCGTCTCGCCATTTACCTCCGCCAGCCTTGACGCAGGCACAGAGCTGGCACGACAGCAAGGCACTGTTGTTAGACCGACAGCTCGCTCACATCTCTCCCATTCACTTGTTTTCTCACTGACTCATTCCATCTCTGCCTCACTCTGTCTGAAATTCACTCAATTTGTTTCTCCCGCCCTCCCGCTTAAACCCTAGCCTTTAATCTAACCATGTGGCTACGACAGCAATCACACTGACACAGCACGTCTTGTTAACTCGTGGAACCTTGATTACACTATTAGATATAAACAAAGCTTTTCTCCTACTGTGTCATACCTCTTGGTCTTATTGGCCACCAGACCGTACCACAGCGCATTGGCCAGTAGGATGAGGTGTAGGAGCACAGCGCAGCAAGTTGCCCTCTGTAGGCGAGTGAAGGGACTGCGTGACGGCCGATCCCACAGCGACAGCCAGATATGGCTCTCGGACAGGGCGCGTTGGAGCTCCCAGTTGAGCAGACGAGGCAGCTGGCGCAGGTGTTCTTTGTCTGCAGGTTGACATGACGGTGGGAGACAGAGAGAGAGAGGACTGTTTCTACATTTTAATCAGAAACTCAGGGACAACCACTCGGGGACAACCCAGCTGAAAAATATTTCATATTGTCAGACGAGTTTAAATTGCCCACACCAATTAAAAATACACGTCTCAAATCAACTCAATCAACTCAAATCAATGTTAACTGAGTAAGGGTTCATTCTGGACCAGCAATGGAAGCAAACAATCTATATTGCATGCAAATTTCTTCTAATCCTGAGCAGGGAGACCTACTTGAGGGCTCATATGAGAACAATCACCGACAAACAACAAAATGATGCCCTCTCAGTATGGTGGATATTTTGTTCACTGTCCATATTTAGGCCCTTACTTATGGTCTCCACCTCGATCTCCACCCTGCCATCTGTCCTTTCGTTGTCCACAGACAGCCACTCCTCCACCAGGAAGAAGTAGCTGCTGCCAGTCTGCAGGTCCTTTACCAGAACATACTGAAGCTGCCAGGCTGGGCTAAGGCCTGTAGGGGAAAACAGAGGGACTACTTAGTCATGGTTAAGTTCACAGAATCATTTGAGCTCTCAGGCGATTCATCTCTGAAGGTTTCATTCGGAGCCACACCCTTGTTGTCATGCCAGACTCTAATCTTCCACAGGCTCCCCAGGCTGCTGTCAGTGGCGATGTGGAAGATGTCCAGGCTGTTCCTGGTGAAGGCGCCACTGCAGTCGAGGTGCCGGTGTCCACTGTTACTCCCCCTGCCATGCAGACTGATGCCTACATGGGCCGTGGTTCCTGAGGCAGGTCAAGCATAGGTTATGCCCACACTGCCATTGCGGTGAGGGTTCCCACACAGGTCACAGTTTAACACGCAGTGTAAAGTCATTTGCCGTGACAGGTGTGAGACTCAATAACATCACCACCAACCTGCTTGTTGTTATGACTGTGCTCCACAATGTCGCAGAAACAACCAATAGAACAAAGGAGCGCCTTTTTTAGATTTATCAAACAACAAAAATTTTGTTTTAGGAAGTTAAATGATGACTACGCAGGGAGATGTATAGCGGGAACAAGTTGGGCTTTACTGCATTCTCCTCCTAGTCACATCATACCCTTCCCCCCACACCCACATGGGGAACCCCTTGGACCCACCAGCTCCATAGGCCCAGCCCGTCTTCACTTGCACCTCGTACTTAAAGAGACCATCCTTCCCGCAGAGCGGCACAATGCCGGCTCGTCGCAGGTCTAGCCAATCCATTCTGCGCAGAACAGTGGCCGCCACCGCATAGCTAAGGAGCGCCATGCAGCAGGTGAGCAGCACAATGTAGCTGAGGGTTGCCGGCCGCTCCTGTGGTGCAAGGGGGTCAGAGAGGGATCAGGTACTGCCCAACATTCAACAGAGTGCAATCCCAATATACTGCCAAATGAGCAGGAAGGAGGTCTTTCATTATCATTCATCATGACAAACAGGTGTGATTTAAGTATGTGTCAGCACTGGAGCAACCCCTGGTGTACGTCAGGAAAAACATCTTATGTAGTGGAAATTGTTGCAGGTCTGTACAGAAGTGCACAGGTATGCGGTCGTATACAGCCACATTGCAGATGCTTACAGATCTCAGAGTGCATATCCACACATACTGTGGAAAAGATCTGAGACATATTCAGGAATCAAAAAACACTGATGTCATCAACATTTTTCTCAACGCCTTCACTTTAAAAAGAAATAGAAAATACACTGTCTTTAAGATATAACTTTTAAATCTAACACAAAGTTTAAATTTCTTTATGTATCAGCGTAAAAATAAGCAGAGGACAATAGAAAACTTAGTATTTTAATGCATTTATTTGGCAGATGCTGCCATGCCAACGGAAAAAGGTAGGACATTTATTCGTAAAACTACATATACAGCTACACTGCTCTATTGGAGCACAATTAATGATGGTAAGAGACTTGGCAGGTCTTACAGTTTCTGACGGCTTAATGTAAAAAGTGGAAGACATTTGTACGGCTGAATGTAAAATGTGGAAGACATTTGTGCAGCTTAATGAAAATGTGGAAGACATTTTGTGACTGAATGTAAAATGTGGAAGACATTTGTGCAACTGAATGCAAAATTTGGAAGACATTTGTGCGAGGGAATGTAAAATGTGGAAAACATTTGTGTGAGTGAATGTAAAATGTGATAGACATTTGCGTGGCGGTGAGCATTGAAGATAAATAGTAGACTCACCGGCACTATGAAGCGCACAGAGTCCAGTGGGACAAAGAGGCTGGCGGCGAAGGAGGTGAGATGGCGTGTGCTGCAGACAGCCAGGTTGGGTGTGGTCTCAGCCAGTGGTGTCATACCATCTGTCCGCCACAGACGCTCACGCTCGCTGAAGTACTGGCACAGCGAGGAGAACACGCCCACCTCCAGGCGCACCCCGGTCGCGCCCGGGCCGCACCCCGTGGTCACATTGACATAGTAGTCCCGTGTGGTGTCGTGGGACCTGCAAGAAAGATGGGGAGGGGGTTGTCTCATGACACAGTAATGGCCATACACCGACTGCTGCTTGCCATGGAGACGTTCTGGTCATGAGGGCATTTAGACTGCAGCGCAATGAAGGCAATGAGACTATAATTCAGCAATAAGAGACTCAAACATCCAGGTTCTGGTTTTGCCATCATCAAGGCCTGATAGGCTAGGTTGATTTCACTGAATTTATTTTCTGTTGAACTGGGAGGCCCTTTCCCCCCTCTGCAGGAGCTAGTGGTGCAAAGAGGAGGATGAATCCCAGAGAATACAAGCTCATGTGACTCAAATCTGATAGGTCCTTACTGTGGAGAGATGAAGAAGGTGTAGGGCTTGTGGTCTGGACCCCCAAGCATGCTCAGAACGATGTTCTTCTTGTCGGTGCAGTTCTGCTCGTTGGGCCAGGGGTGGCTGTGCAAGTAGGCAGTGACAGATGGGTCCTCGTCTCTGATATCCTGGTCTCCATCTGGAAATGCAAGGTGATGGAACTTGCACAAAGGTACAGAATATCTGCCTATACACAAATCTATCATTCTCCGCACATGAAGCTATGCAGCCAATTCTTCCACTTGGCTCAGCCAGCGCTACCATCAGGCAGATAAATGCCTTACCATGAAGCTGGCTGAAAGAGAGCTGGATATGTAGACCGGCCTGGATGTTAGTGTTGCCGGTGCTGACCCGAGCGACCACAGAGCTGCAGCGGCTTATGTTGGTGACCGCTGACAGGAGGCCCTCGGATGTGGGGGCGGGGGTAGGGGTGGGGTCTGGGCCAACTAGGCTGCCTTTGGTCGCGGCCACCGTGATGGCCTGGCCCTCCTCCAGGCCAGCCACAGGAGTGGGGGTGATGCCAACCGGACTGCCATTGGCCACGGCCACAGTGATGGCCTGACCCTCCTCTAGGCCGGCCACGGGTATAGGAATGCCGTCCTCAGTCTGGAATTCCATGGAGGCCACCTTGGTGGAGATGGTGTAGTTGCTGACATAATTGAAGGGGAAAGGGTTGGACTCCACCTGGAAGACGAGCTGGACCAGACGGGGCACGGCCTGGCCCAGGTGGCTCTCGAAGGCTGGTGGGATGGAGAAGAGGCACTCGGGGGGGCTGCCGCCATAGCATAGCAGGCTCTGGGGCTCAGCACGCTTGCCGGTGGCAGAGATCTTGGTGCCCTTTAGCACCAGGGGCTCCTCGTTCAGCACGCGCGAGTGCATGAGGATGCGCATCAACTCCGAGGATAGGCTGTAGGCCCTGGCAGCCACCAACAGAGGGTGCTGCTCGTTCAGACCCCACTGCTTGTCATCTGCCTCCAGCTGGGTCGCTGTCTGACTCACCTGTTCGATTAGCCCACCTAGGGAGCAAACACAGAGACCCAGTCAGACTAACCTTAAGTTGAGTTAAAAAATGACTTTTTTGCGTGTGTTGTACTGAAGCTGGGACCCTCACCCATGATGTTGAGGATGTTGTCGGCGATCTCAGTGGGCGTGACGGTGCCCTGCTTGGTGTCGCTCTGCAGGATCTCCAGCATGGACTGCAGCTTGTTCAGGGTGCTGTTCTGGCACTCCTCACAGATGAACTCGCGGCTCACGGCCTGCTCCCGCATGCACACACACACACAAACACAAGAAGATAATAACCTATATTTAGACAATATTTAAACAAATCAGGGTAAATAAGTTGACTGAACTGTTCCTCACAGCAGATAAAATGCTGGTTGTTTGGGTCAGGGTCCCCTGTTATCAACACATCACTTTCAACAAAGCCTTCGCTGCAGCGCCCATTGAATTTGAAATTCCTCCTCAGCTGGGTTTCTCTCCCAAAGCCCCCCCACCTAGCCCCCCACCAACTCTACCGTGCACTGTGCCAGTGCGGCTGAGGTCTGCTGGATGTCATTGACAGTGTTGAGGTTGAGGGAGGTTAGGGCCCGGGTGACGTTGCTGCGCACGCTAATCCGGTAGTTCCGCTCCAACCTGGTTACCGCTGTGGACCTGGTCTCATACTGCAGGGAGAGAGAAAGGGAAGGAGGGAAAGGAGAGGTGAGGTCCTGCAACTGGTATGCGTGTATGTGTGTGTGTGTGCGGTTTTTGCATGGTGTCTCTGTATGCACATCTGTAATGTGTGCATTAAAAGTTTTATTTAATCTGGGATTTTTCCTCATATTCATAATATTGCCTAATTAATATTGACAAATGTCTCACTGGACAGTATCAGCTGGTCTGTGGCGGCCTCCTCTCCTTCCAGAACTCACCTCGTTGAGTACTGTGATGAGGGCCAAGCAGAGCTCTCTGACTCGCTGGGGGTCACCCTGCTCCAACAGGGCCCCCAGGGTGCTGTCGGACAACTCGTACAGCCACTGGGCTAGGCTGTTGTAGCCTGTAGGGGTCTCTGGGAGGACCACCTCCATGGGCCTAGGGACAAAGTAACTGGATCAGTTGTGTATGAGGTAGAACATGAGCACAGGTGTGAGTGTGAGGGAGGACACGGGATCAGGTGTTTGTGTTAGGCACTCACTTTTTGAGCGCGATGATCACTGCCCCCTGGTGGTCCTCAACCAACACAGACACAACCACCTCGTGCCTGCTGGTGCGGAGCCCAGCAGGCAGGAATGTGGCATGCTCTGGGCTGGGGCCTTTGTACACGCAGAAATCCTCGCACTGCAACTCCACACACCGCGTCACCAACAGGCTATAGAGCAATGGTGTGTCACTGTCGTCCAAGTCACGATAGCCTGTGAAGAGCAGCATGGGGATGGACAGATTGACATGAGGATGTACAAGAGGGACACGGTTTTCAGCACATGCTCTGACATTCTCAACATAACGAGGTGAGCGGGGGTGCCGGTTAGAATGACAATCAGGCACACCTCATCCAGGGCTTTAAGGCCTATCTTCATAAGGTCAGTGGATATAAGACAGTGAGCCATACACTGGGCCACCGGCTTGGTCTGACACAACCCCCAGCGTAAACGTAGCTCCTATTTCCCGTTTTTTGCCATTACCAGAATCACAGCTGTCGCTGTCAACGAAGCCCAAACAAGCCAACTAGGCTACCTTTGGTCGCGGCCACCATGATGGCTTGGCCCTCCTCCAGGCCAAATTCAAATTATTTCAGTGCAGCAATGATTCCATCGAAGTCTCAATGTAGTTTTCTTAGCCATCAAAGTGGTTTTACACCTTAAGAAATATAAAGCCAAACTAATGCTTAAAGCACAGCTTCATACACAAGAGCAACCCTTCGGAATTTAGCAAGAAAACATCAAAATTAAGTTTGCTGAATAGGCCAATTCAGAAGGCTTCAACGTGCCTTCTGACCCTAACTCAATAACTGTCTCCAACATGTCATAATTTATAATTGTAATTATTCACCAAAGAATTCATAAACCAGTATCATTAATCTGTTGCAATATAAATGTCAGAATAGCATAATTTAATTTGACATATTGTAACACTTATGCTGATATCCAAGCAGAGATAAAACAATTTCAGCTGTTCAAGGTCCTAAATGAGGCTGAAAGAGGTAGGTTTAGATTTCCCTTTCATACCAAACGAGAGAGAGGACACATTTTTAAGTGGTGGTTATTTTTTGTGATCTACAACATTGAGAGGCAGGGAGAGACATGGGTACATTAAAACACTTCCTCTCCCTTCTGTAAAAGGAGTGGTCAGCTTTCTATGTCTCACACTCAAACCAGAACTGACTGACGCAGTCTTTTTTGTGACATAGCCACTTATGCTATTACCATTGTGTTTAAAACAACCAACTATTTTTATCAGCATTCATGGATTTTACCTTTATAACAATGTTAGTCTGTGGCTTTTAGAAAAAGCCTGGGTGGTTGCTGAAGAGTGGATGTGTATTAGCTGATGTGAGGACCTAAGACTGAACCCCTCCCTGAAGAAATGCAGCTCACCTGAGCAGTTGAAGTGGACCTTGTCAACCAGCGTGGCGATTCGGGGCCCCTGGGGATGCAGGGAGCAGGAGCCACCAATGGGGGGCAGGTTGGGGCGGAGCACAATTGAGGCCACGCCCTCGCGATCCATGTGGTCATCTGTGACATGGAGGCTGAAGACGTAAGAGACACCATCCTGCAGAATGCCTTGTCGCAACACCAGGTTCAGCCCGTCCCTCCCCGTGGTGGTGCTGTTGGAGTCCAGTTCCAGTGTTTTGTTGTTCAGGGTCATTGCCACCCAGCGCTGAGAGGGAGCAAAAGAGTCACAGGAAGTGGGCTTTCCTTCAGGAATTTAGTTTCTTCAGGAATGTTTTTATTTGCCATCACTCTAACCAAATGAGACAAACCGTATATCACTGACCAACGGCAGTGCCTATTCTGTTCGTGTCTACATGCCACGGCAGCATTCACAGGTCACATGGCAGGAAGTCAGAACCAGGGCAAATCAAAAAGCGAAGAGGGACCTCCTCCATTTGCTCTTACCCCACGGTGCGAGGCTTGGCAGTTGCTGCAAGTGCCCGCCAGGTAGACATAGGAGCTCTGGCTGACCTGGTAGATGGACTGGGCCTTACAGGACACACATTCTAGTGACACCATGGGGATCCTGCCACTCTGCACCAGCACCTGAAGAACAGAAAATACAACTGTTAGTGGGCCTCTGTAACGCATATGGGGGAAAGTGGAACAGTAAAGTGAAGACAGATCAAGCCTGCTGAGACACCTGCAGGATGATGTTGGAGACACCAGGTAAAACACCTGTAAACTGAGGATAGAACAGGCCCACTGAGACACCTGGGCGGTCATATGCTCATTGGCTCAAAGTGGAACTTCACAAGAGGATGCACCAGTGGGCTTCCTTCACACGGGCACATGTTACGGCTCAGAAGGCTGCCACTTTCTGGAAGAGGTTGGATTTCAGGTTGGAAGGTTATATCTAGAAATAACCCAGACAGCAGAAGAACTGACAATCTTCCACTGGCTCAGTTAGAATCCCGAATCTGCTGATTGAGCTGTTAAAAAAGAGCTTGGAAGAGCAATGAACCTAGGAATTCAGAAAACACATAAAATTGTCCATGGTCGGTTTAATTGGCCTGTTTATTTTTTGCAAGAGGAATAATAAGTATGCAAGCTTCCGGGTTAGTAGATCCAATTTAACCAATGAGCAATAAGCAGATCTTACAATTTTGAAAACAACAAATGCGTTGGTTTTAAACTTAGTTATTTTTCAGCCTGCAAGCTTACTCTTCATTTACAATCAAGGAAACTACAAGCCAGACTTCAAAGGGACGTTTCATTCTCTACTATGGGCTCTGCACAGTACATTCTAATTTTAACTCTTTGAAATGTAAATGCTGTATGTTGCCTTTTCTTGTTACTGCTGCCTGGGTTGTTATCGAGTCTCAGTGAAGGCTGTGTACAGTAAGGACAGAGCATCTGTATGGGCTGTGTGGGGCTGTGTATACATCAAGGGCAGAGTGTCTGGAAGGTTTTAGTACAGTAAGGCCAGAGCATCTGTATGGGCTGTATACAGTAAGGGCAGAGCATCTGTAGGAGCTATGAACAGTAATGTTCCGTAGATTTTTCCCGTTTCAACATTTCCACCGAAAAGGAGTAACAGAGGGCTGGTGTTTTAAGAAATAGGAACTGATACTCAGGGCCATTCCCTTCTGTCTGTGTTAGTCATTTATTACAGATTAATTCTCTGGGCCACTCTTTTTCCCATTAAAAATCTTCTGAATAAAAGACTTTATAATTATACACCCTAAGTGTACAATTACAACCTCTTCATTGTGAATACATGAGTTAGATTCAAAAAAGAAAAGAAAAAAAGAAAAGAATAAATAAAAGAAAAAGGTTAATCAACCTGTTAAAAAATATTGAGGAAAAATTCAAAATTCCTAAAATGTCTAAATTCCACAAAAAATTATTGTATTACTGGTTTAAAAAGGGCTTAAAAGTCAGAAAGACCCTAATAACCAGAACGTGAACATTGCTGCCATTATATATTTATTTTAAATCATTATTTATTAAACCGAAAACCATGAAAGCACCTTTTGAACTGGACATTAGTCCAGTGGTGGACTGCCACCCCCAAAACCCCCAGCCCCCTCACCGTCTGTGTCGTAGACTCTGGGCTCATCCCATCCTTGCTGATGGTAAGACGGAAGGTGTACTTCACATCGGCCTCCAGCTCACGACTGGAGATGCCCAACACTGGTCCGTTGGAGCCCAGGCCAAAGCTCAGGTTGGAGCAGGGAGACGGACCCTGTAGGGAAGGAATATAGAGGAGGGATTGGAGGGAATTCCATTGGCACTGCCGAGCCAAGCCCCTAATGGCAACAACATTCACATACCGTCTTTCTACAACTGGGCGGGGTTAGGGTCAACTAAGAGGGGTGAACTTATTGTTCTGGCTATCCCAAGTTGAGATCTACTGGAAAGCAATTCAAGGAAGTTGCTTTAAGAAAATCAAGGGACCAGAAAAGAAACCATGACATCCAGTGCCTCTGTCAAGTAAAGACATTTGTTAAACCTGGACAAGTTCAAGAGTCTGTGCAATGGTGTTCTTTTCAACGTAAACATTCTTCAATAATTACTTCCAGTGTTTTCCATAAAATGCTTCACAAGCGGCTAATAGGAAACGGACGGGGTTTTGCAGTTCTGACACGTCTGGGGTTCAGGGTGTTTTTTTTCTCCATTTTATTACCATGATTTCATTGTTTTTCCCCAACGACTCGTGTTCTTTTTATGAGAGTTGAACGTATCCAGAGAGTGTACTTAAAGACTTTCTCTAGTCAGCCCAAAAAGAGTTCTCTCTTTGGACACTTGGTGTCAGGTCCACTTGAGAACAAGGGTCGTTACACACAGCTCTGTGTTCATATTCATGGCCATGTAACCTGCCCTCCCAATTCTGGTACCCTCCCTTTCCCTGTCCAACATTCTGGACACATCCCCCATCCCAGCTGGCTTGTTCTGCTAGCTAAAGTTGTGCCACCATGGCTGGGCATGACAGAGCTGGGACAGCTCAGAGAGTTCCCTGTCATTGCCAGGCTTGAGGTATGCTGTGTGGGTAGGGGCCAGGTGCATTTCGGGGGAACTTATCAAGTCTGAAACTACTTAAGTACTTCAATTCTTATGTCCATTTTCTTGGAAGTCATCTAGTATGTACAATAATACTCAGACAGTGAATGGCACAAATTTCCCAAATTTTCTTTTTCTTTTTCCTACATCACAAATGCTGCTTTAGGAAAACGGTAAGTTATTATCCCCCACAGTCACACAACACTTACTACGTAAGTAAGGCTATGTAACCATAGAATGGTATTAAATAATCAAAATTGGACATACAGTAAATGAAACAAATTTATATATAACTATTGAGTAACTAGGCATTGTTATTCAGGAGAATATAAAGGTAAACTCATAGAAATGCCTTACCTTTGAGGTTCCATCACATTCCCACAGGTAAGTCAGGAGTGATTGACTTTCGGGTGCCAGGTTGGGGTCGTAGGATTGTTCTGCACTGAGCTTTAGATCCTGGGTATTGGACCAGACCCGGTACGTACCACCCTCAATAATGGGCACCAGCTTGCCAGCCACCACACTCAGCGGAAGACAGGCAGTCTTCTTGAGTGGGACCCCTCTGTAGGACAGGGAGAACACAAGGCTGTAGTTGCCCAGTTGCAGTGCCATCTTGGGAATAGTCAGTTGTAGTCTCCTGCAGTCCACCTCAGCAGGGAGCAGGACCTTGGCTTTGCCCTGGACATCATGGCACAGGGGGGTGTCAAAAACCTCCCACAGGTACTCTACAGTGTATCGAAAGCAGGCCTTCAGGTCCACACTGGCCTCCACCAGATTGGGCTGGGACCGCCGGATTCGTGGGGCATGGATGAGCTGCACCTCTGGCTCCTCACACTCTAGGTCCCGGATGCTAACATTGACCTGGGCCATGACCCAGCTCACCTGGTTGCTGGCATTTACCTGGACTAGGTAACTCCCAGGAAGTGAATACATGTGGTTGATGGGGAGTGAGCAGAAGCTTTGCTTTGTAGACCCGTCTCCGAAACTCCACAGAAAGATGGCAGGAGTGAGCCGGGGTGACACTGTTGCGCAAAGAGTGACTGTCTTGTTGAGAAAGGTGTCCCGGGGTTGGGCCTCCAAAACCACAGATGACAGTATGTTCTGTATCTGTATGACCTTAGTCACATTCTGACACCCCAAAGCATTAACCGCTCGCAGGTACACGGTAAGCTGACCTGCCTCCTCGGGGGTGTAGGTTGCCTCCTTGCCAATGATCGACTTCTTGGCACCGTGGTGCAGGTCAAAGGTCCAAAGGAAGGTCACATGGTTCCCAGTCTGTATTTCCGCACTGAAGGACTTGGCCACGCCCACTGGCATGGCTGCCTCACAGCAATTTACCATGGTGAGCCTGCCTATAGGTTCCATGACGGTGATCTGGATGCTCACCCTCTCCGAGCTGATCTGGTTGTGGGCTGTCAGGTTGACCACATAGCTGTCGACTCTGGTGAACTGGTGAATGTACGTGTGTTCCTGGAGCTGCACCGTGGAGTCTCCACTGATGCTAAGGACAAATGTGACGGAGGTCCCTGATGATACACTAATATTGAACTCCACACTGTCCCTCAGAGCTACAATGTGGTGGTTCACCTTCAGCTCCAGCCCTTCAATTTTGTCCTGCACCGTGAAATCTCTGGTGACTGCCTCACAGCTGACATTGTTGGTGGCATTTAAGATGATGGTAAAGACACCAGGAAAGGGAAAGAGATAGGTCACCTGCTGCCCAGTTTCTGTCCTGTCTGGAAAGAACCACGTCCAGGAGATGTTCGTGCCCGCTTCATATTCCCCTCGAAGCGACACAGTGGTGCCAGAGGCCACAAAACTCTGCTCTGTGACACCCATGGCCGAAAACATCACACCTGAAATGGGTTCCTGTACATTGATCCAATCAGAGGCGTTCCGCAAGCTGACCTCATTAGAAACTTCCACGATGACCTGCTTCAGGCCTGGGCTGTCAAACACAAATTCAAGGGAAGCGGAGTTGCCAAGCAGTGAGACACCATCGGCGGACCAGAGGTACTGCAGGTCAGAACCACCACTCACAAGCACAGACATGGTGGTGCAGGCATTGACAGTCACAGGGTTTGGCATGACGGTTAAGCTAAGAGTGCCCACCGGCTCTAGAAACTGAATAGTCCTGTTCACGCCAATCTGACCCAAGAGGTTGCTAGCTTTGAGGAAGATGTCGCAGGTACCCGGTGTAGGGAAGATAACGTCTATGGCCTTCCCACTTAGGTTCCGCATGGCCTCTTGATCTTTCTGGAAAGTCCAGCTGAATGACATATTAGTTCCCTCTCGGAGAACAGCCTGCAGATGGAGGACTTTGCCCGTGGAGAAGCAGCACCCACTGCTAAGTTCTTCGGCTAAGATTTGTAGCCCCTCCAATTCCCGCTGCACGAAGATGGAGATGCTGGCCTGAGCGGAGCTGATCTTGTTCTCAGCCGTCACAATGACGTTGAAAGTCCCAACAGAGCGGAAAGTATAGAATATGGTGTGGGAGCAGTGAATGGGTGTGCAGTGGTCACACAGAATCCAAAAGTATCGCACACCATCCCCTTGTTCCAGAAGCGCTTCGAAGTGGACCGAAGTGTTGAGTGGCACATTGATCAGGCTGGCGTTGACCGTCAGGCCCTGAATGGGTGTGATAACCAAGACTGCAATCTCTGTGCTGTTGTTGCTCACTTTGTTATGCCCCATTAGGCTGAGGTTGAAGTGGCCAGAGGAATTGTACGCGTATATGACATTGCGGCCTGTTAGAACGCTCCCATCTCCGAAGTCCCAAGTGTAAGTTACCCCGGAAGAGCCTGCAAAAGTGGTAAATGCATATACCTGGTGCAGCACCAGATTGTTGGACTTAGTGCCATTGTGCTTGATGCCCACGGGGCCAACGGACTCCTGCACTTCAATGAGGAGAGTGTTGTTGCTGCAGGAGATGTTGTTGAGGACTGTGACTGTCACCAGATACTGACCAGTGTTCCTGTATTTCAAGGTCATCTCTCGACCTCCTCGGACAGAGGAGTCATTCGTGCCGAAGTCCCACAGGTAGGTGTACTCGAACTCAGGGAACGTGCTGACGAAAAACCTGCTCTCCTCCCCTTGCAAGGTGTATCGGCTGAGGGGGACTAATGTCACATTGCTAATTACAGGTTGGACGCAGACCCAGGCAAAGAAGTTAGCCTTGTTGACCCTGCTGGACAGGAGCAGGGAGAGGCGATAGTCACCGCTACTAGAGAAGGTGTGGGTGACACCGGGGCTGCCCTGGAGGGTCAGGTTGGGTGTGCTGTCCCCAAAGCTCCACTCGTATGTGTAGATGGAGGAGTTGCCCGACACAAAGGCATGGAAGTCGATGTTACTGCGCTCCCGGACGCAGCCTGAGGGTTCAAGCCACAGAACCTGTAGCACAAATACTTGCACCGAGAGGGCGAACCACTGGGAGCTGACTACATTGGTTGCCGTGATGTTCACGGTGTAGTTGCCATCCTTGATGTATGTGTGCTCCACCCGTGACTCATCCCTAGTGAACACCTCCCCATCCCCCATGTCAAATGTCCAGGTGATATTACTACCAGCGCTCACCAGGGCGCTCACCACCGTGAGGGTGTTGAGCTCTGTGGGGGCAGAAGAGGAGGCCGTTAGGCCCTGGATCTCCTCCGAGACCAGCACCATTGTACTGGTGGCAGTGTGGCTGATGGTGTTGTTGGCAGAGACGGAGATGTTGTAGGTGCCACTGCAGGAGAAGGTGTGGTTAACGCGGCGCTCCCGGCCCTGCAAAGGGATGGAGCCATCACCAAAATCCCAGGTATAGACGATGCCATAGGGCGAAGGCAGGGGGTGGGCCTCAAAAGCCAGGAGGACACCCGCCAGCAACATCTTGGGCTCAGTCTCAATCTCCACCACTGTGAGCACACTGAACACAAACACATCGATCTTCTGGCTCTTGTTCTCATATCGGTTGGACATGGACACAGTGAGAGTGTATTCCCCTGGAAAGACAAGAACAGAACAAGATGAATCATATGGGCAAAAAGCTTTCCCATGCTTTCTTACTCAGTAAACTACAAACAGATGGTCGCCAGAGTAATGACCGAAAACCACAAGCAATTCCTTCTTCTCTTTTCCCTTTCAGCAGACATCAGTTGACTTCACTGGAATTAACTAGGTCACTTAAGTCAACACTACACTGAAGATTACCTGGCTGTGCATATATGTACGTCACGTTGTTCTGTAAGGCGACATTTTTGGCCGTTGGGTCAGGGAACAGGAGGGAGCTGTCGTAAGGGGGTCTGAAGTAGAACTCTTGGTATTTCCCATCGCCAAAGGACCACCTAGAAGTCAAGAAACGATCAACAAGGCAATCTCTATTTTAGGAATTTAGGAAGCACACAGAGGGAAGATTCCTGTCAGAAATCTTCAGCAAACCACAAACCCATAAAACTCCAGTTCATCTCATGCTGGGACTGGAGTTATTATCAGGGGTGGGGGAGCACACTACTAGCACAGCTGTGTGTTTTGTGATTACCGGCCCTCCTCCCTTTAATCCCACCATCTTCCAACCTGAGTCTTTTTATTCAGGTGTCGAGTAAAAGTTTTGAATGGACATGCCAGGTACACAAAGATAAATGGCTGATAACCTTGATTGGGGAACTGACACTATCCAACAACGTCACGTTATCAGTGGATTCTGGACCGCCCAAGTTTAATCTCTGATCCTATTCATCATCTCTGCTATACATTTCTTCATTCTGTATCTTTTTTGAACATTAGTTTTTATTATTATTAAAAAATAATAATAGGAGGGGCAGGTTTACAAAACCATGCAAAGGGAATGGGGATGGTAGTTGCTCTGCATTACCGGAGTGTGGCATCCACAGACATGTCGATTACTGCAGAAGCCGAGAGTGTCTCAGCCAAGCCCTGGGTGACGATCGCCGGGATACCCGTCACCGTCAGGTGCCCCATAAGGTTCATCCTATCCACTGTCACATTGTAGTGCTCCGTAAGGCTGCTTACATGGTTCTGTGCCGTCACCTAGAAAACCATCGACAACAGGACACTTTACTGCATGTTATATTTGCTCAATACTATAGTGCTATCACCACCATTGATTCTCTGATAATACTGGTGGCCTGGTGTTACATCTTTGTACATCGCTAAATATAGTGTCTGCTACATGACAACAAGAAACTGGGGCCCAAGTCACATTTAAACATGTAAGGATTTCCATTTAATGGCTCGAAGAGGGTGAGGGTGATGCTGGCCGATGCTCACAGAAAGCTTGTAGACAGCCGCATTCTGAAAGATGACGTTGAGCACTGTGTTGTAGTAAGTGAAGTTTGGCTTGTCGTCTACCGTCCACCTAAAGATGGGGTCTGAGCCGCCTTCCACTGTGGCTGTGTAGCTCTGTAAAGGGGACAGAATGACAGGACATATTCTCAGAACCACTGTGGAGACCTGCTGTGAACCAGCTGAGGTGGTACCGCTGAATGTGAGAACGCTGAGTGACTTACGACCACAGACTCCATCAGCACCCTCTGGTTGGGGTGGGGCACAATTTCCAGGCCCCTCAGGGGCTCTTCCATCCTCACGTGGACTGTCAGGTTTGCAGAAGTCACATGGCTGTGGGCAGTGAGGACCAGCATCGGGGGCGGTGAGTCTCCCAGGGGCAAGTCCATGTAGGCGAAGAGAGTGTCGTTGCGCCCTGGTCGGCACTCATCTACCATGGAGGCCAGGTCAGGGGGGCACGAGGGCACAAATGGGAAGGTCTGGTTGCCACCCTGCCAGCCTGCCAGAGCCACGTCCCAGGAGTGTACCCGGGCCAGCAGGAACGTCTGGTTAGTGGGAAAGTATATAGTGCCGTTCTGGCTAGGCGGGTAGACCACGGTGAGGTCCAGTGGGGGCACAACACGAAATGTGCAGGACGCTTGTCTGGGGAAGCTGGAATCCAGGGATGTGAGGAGAAAGCTGTAATCCCCGGGTTCAGGCAGGCCCATCTGAAGGACCCGGCCAGGGATGGAAGCCTCCCTTCGCTCAGTGTAAAGTACCCTGAGGAAACACACCATGTCCTCGACCCAGCTTGCCCCATCATTGGCAAGATCGATAATGTCGCTGAACCAGCCGGACTGGTTGAGCCTGAAGTGGCTATGTCGCCATGGGGACGTGCGGTCCAGGTCGCAGTGAAGCAAGCCGCCAGGGCCGGCATCATGCTGGAGGGCAATGAAATCTCCCGCAGAGACATGGACGTCGGCAATGCCATCTTGTACCTGCAGGGGAGCCAGTGGAGACAAGACTAAACCATTTACCACAGAGTGGCGTCGTCTCCTCTCATTGGGGTTAGTTTGTAATCTAAAAGCCCTCAAGCCCTTTCTCCACAATGGAAGTCAGTCCTCACACACGCACAAACTCACCAGCTGGTGTCTGGACGCCCCGGGCGGCAGGGTGAAGTTGACCTGGTGCACCAGGGTGTACTTGGGCAGGGTGACCTCTAGGCGCAGGGAATCCACCCAGGAGCAGTTGGAGGATGAAGCAGGCGGGCAGGGACTGCTGAAGGGCAAACATTGGCCTTGGAAGGGGCACCATTGCTGCCAAATTGGGCAGGCCTTCTCTGTGTTGTTGGCTTCCTGGAGCTGGCACAAAGCAACGGGGGCACCCAGCTCCCCACCTGAGGAGATTGCAGGACATAAGTTTGCACATTGACACCTTTTAATTTAGTCTCAAAATGGTTCCCAAAGCAATTTTTGTGCTGAACCTACTTATCCTTATCACAACACCACCCATAAAATGGTCACGGAGCCCACAATATTTCCCTTTAAGCTAACATTTATTTATTTATTTATTTGTGCAAATGCATTTCAGCTTGTCACCACAAATCTTGCTGGCACAAGTAGGACTAAACTCATCCCATCACTTTTCCACACTGCAAGCTACACAGCCTGCCCCAGAGGTTCAGCACCAATTGAAGGAGAGGCATATCCCACTCAATACTAACCCATCCCATCATAAGAGTGCTTTGTCAACCACCTCTATAGGCCTTGCATGATTCTAACCAGCAGAATCCATGTCATACTGCTCAATCTGCACTCAATCAGCCAAGCTCCTTTACAGACAGAGCCCCTCAGGAGGTTTGGGCAAACATATCCCTGTGGCAGTTGTATTTATTTCTTACGGAATTTTAATTGAAATTATTGCATGAAATTTTTTATTAAATTCATTTTGGTGCATTCACTCCAGGATAATCTGCATAATAATAAGAAACTTACCTAGATAAATAATCAACAAATCTAAATTGCTGACCAAAACAAACTAAGAAAGGGTTAAAACTTTGCAAAGAAAAAAAATGAGGAATGAGCTTTAATAGAATTTTGAGAAGCTCCGACTCCCACGGGAAGCACACGCCACTGTGTGTCAGGTATTGTCAGGTCGACAAGGTACTGCACTTGTATTTCTTAATCAGCAATTCATATTCCGCTGATACTCAATCTGGCAGACGACATAATTTTGCCACACTTTGCCACCCGAGTCATGCCTTCCAGCGCTGCCAGTAACCTCTTCACTCATTTCTTTCTCATTGTCCCTAAAGCGCCATACACAAAGTTTCATCTGAGGAGCAGTAAACAAGCTTGAGAGGGCCACACACAGGCTTATCACATGCCTTTATTATTTTCCCTTTTCTCACATTCCACTAAGGAGCGGTAAGGAGAGGTGAAGGATTGGAAAATGTGAGAGAGTAAGAGAGGGAGAGAGAGAACAATATCACAGAACAGCTCTGGAGAAAGCTGAAGTCAAGCATAAATCTAGGTATGTTTCATCTGTCTTCTGGCTGGAGTTCAAATCAGATACAAATTGCACACAAATACCTCAACACACAAACCCCTACCAGATACCTCTACACACAAATCCAATCTGTGAGCTGTACCTAGTGGGCCCCAGAACTGAGGATTTGGTCAGCAAGCAGCAGACCTTACCTGTCAACACAAGGTGCATGCCCTGCCCCTCACAGCTGGGCTGGTACACCTGAACCCGCACCTGCACGACCTGGCTCAGGTTCAGAGTGACCAACTCCAGTGCAGAGAGGCGGCCGCCCAGCAGGAACTGCAGTGTTGGGAACATCAGCAGCTAGGAAAGGAAAGACATATAAACGTGAGTGTGGGGGAGGAAGGCATTAGGAGTGTGTGGGGAGGATGGCTTAAGAAGGCGTGTGGGTGGAGGAGGGTATGAAGAGGGGTGTGAGGAGCCACAGTTAAGAAGGGCGGTTTGAGGACACCCTCCTCTGGTGTCACACCATAGACATCATTGCTCACCTCCACAGGCCTGGCAGGGTGGATTAACACAAGCAGCATGGCAGCTTCACTGGAAAGGGGCCTCTGAGAGTGGAATACGGCATTGCCCACCAGGAAGACACCAGCATCTGGTACATGCACTGCACAGGGGGACAGAGAGTAACACATGCAGTTTAATTTCCCTACATTACTAAGCCACACCATATCCCAAAGCTCTACTAACTAGAAGCCTAAAACACTACACTTTCATGACTTAGATCTGAGGTAAGATTGATTGCTGCTTTGTTTAGTCCTGCATGCTAATAAACTGGCTGTCAAACAGGGGTCGGGGTTATGGGGGATCTGAGTGGGGGGGTACAAGGAAAATACTAGAATGAATAGCAGAATGAATTTAATGATCATATTGTGGTTTTCAAGTGGCTTAAGGGGCTGAGTAGAGGCACAAGCGTGCTACTTGAATGGAACACAGGCAGTCTCTATGTCCACTAGAGATTCTGCCACACAATGACGACACTGTTACTCCTGTGGGGCAGGCCGTAGGCAGCCCGGGCCACAAACTGCTGCTTTCCTCAGCAGACACACCAAATTGCACCAGCCACCATATAACCACCGGTGGAGGGGATACCCTTTTGCCCCACGCCAATGGATGTTCAGGCTCTGTGGTGTGCGTGTGTGCAAAAGCATACTAACACATGCATACACATATACACAGACACAATTACGCAGACACATGCACATCTAGGCACACACACACACACACACACACACAAATAGACACATGTGTTTGCATGTATACACGGGTCCTGTACAGCTCTGAACCGCTTCCGCTTACAAATAGTCTTCTCACGACAAAAATAGCTTCACTTTAAACAAGCACTTGTTTCTAAACAAACAAAAATAATGTTATGTCTTCATTACACTCTTGAATGTAAAAATAGAAGGAATACTGGCAGCAGTAGAACTCCAATAAAAAAAAATGTACAACCCCTCCACACAGGTGCAGGTGCTGACATATAAACAATGGAGGCAAATTCAACCTCTTTCTGTTCTGCTCCCATTCGAGAGGCCGTTGTATAGCCGTATATGTATACAACATGTTGTATATGTATAGCCGTTTTTTTCCCTCCATTGAACACGATTTTCTCAAACTACTTAATGTCAAACCAACTCGGGCCACAGTCAGAAAATCGCAATGTACACGCCTACCTGCATTTGAACAGCAGTGCAGTGATGCCAACACTGCTGGATTTAGGGTCAGTGACAATAGTCATGTGAGTGGTGTATGATAAGAAGCCACGTCTGGCTTTTGGGGATTTTATCAATGCATGCTGTTTACTTTTGGGCCAACCATGAGAGCAATTCAAATAAAACAAACATCATACAACCCCACAGTGGACATTTGGATAAATCAACCACTGGGAGGTAAATCCCTTAAGTAATGATTTTTGTCATATTTCTTCTTGTGACATACCGCACACTGGGATTCCAAGTAAACCATTAGGACAGATTAAACAAAGTAAACAAAAAAACATGCGGCAAGTTTCTGCTTGTTGCAGTTTGTTGAAAAACTGTTGAAAAAAAAAGTAACTCTTCTTTTTGTTTTTGTTCATAAGGTGCAATGTGCTGGGGTCTGTGCTGAGGACTACATCTGTGGCCAGCATTTTACAAATTCAGTTTGCAGACAGGAACATCAGCATTGCACCTTTTATCCCAGATACTTCACACAGATTGAGTCAGAAAACTGTGTGAATGGTTGACCGGAAAATAAAGTTACCATGGAAACAGGAATATGATAAGTAATCACAACAGTAAAGGAACATGTTACTTTCATTTAGTATTATCTGAAATGGGCAGTGACAGCTTAGGCTATAACTATCTAGCAGGTTTGCCAAATTAAGGGGTTGTCTTTTTCAAAATTCCCACCCTACTGTCCCACCTTGCTGTTACATACACACAAATTAGGCCCTACGTATTAATATGTCTCTCCAGAGAGCAGAGTACACTATAAATAATGTCAGCAGGTTTACCTTCTGGTCCGAACTCGCAGACGAAAGCCCTCTTGGCGGTGCAGGGGTGTGAACTGGTGTTGCCAGTAGAGTCCAATGACACGCAGACGTTGCCAGGCACCAGCATGGCCCTGTCACGAGCCCCGCCTTCCCCCAGGAGGGCTGCAGAGCCATCTACCCAATGCAGCATGTTGGGGGTGTATGTGTCGCTCAGTCCAAGCCACACACCACGCTCCCTGCAGAAATGAAGAACGGAAACATGCGTTCTGTGTCAAAGAGTGGAAGACAAACGGGGGCTGGGAGTGCCACTCGCATCTCGCCAAGATTGCCGACTCTTTATTTAGGCAGAGGTTGGCCCTCTTCTCACTGAGCTGATGCCTAAAATAAGTTTGCCTAAATATTTCAGACTGTGTCACCACTGAATTCACCCATGACTGGTTAATCTCAGAAACGCATACAAGGAAGTAAAAGGAAGCATCTCTGTGGTCAGCTGCGGGCCACACCCGTCTGACTTGTCAGCTGCTCAACCAAACAGAGTGGGTAGCTGGAACTGGGCAAGACCACAGGTGATTTCAGCTGGGTGTAATTCGTTCACTCACTCACTCACTCACTCACTCACTCACTCACTCACTCACTCACTCACTCACTCACTCACTCACTCACTCA
>JAOYSI010024119.1:0-33662 GCA_025775065.1 Hiodon alosoides | reverse complement strand
TATATATTGTTTGTATATATATTGTTTGTTTACATAACTATTTCCTGCTCCTGTGTGGCTGACTTATAACGATTCAGGGATATAATTATGTCACGCCTAGCGCAATGACACGGTATCTCTAGAAGGGTTTGGCGGATTGTGTTGAAATTTGGCACAAGGATGTATGGGGGAATATGCAGACGTCAGTCGAGCTTTAACCTTGCCTCCTTATTTTCTTTAAAGCTCGATACCTGAAGACAAACTTGACTGATTTTGTTCATATTTGGCCTATGTTATCTTGGGAAGTTTTGGAGTTGAACGTTTTGATTGAGGGCTACATTTCAGGAAGACCTTTGAAATTATTTTCCCACAGTTCTTAATGCGATATCTCAAAAACCTGTCTTTAGGTTTTATTGAAATTTGGTTCTGGGATGCGCCTGTGGGGAATTCGATTTTAGTGAGGATTTTAACGTGACCTTTGACCCCTATTTCTACTTTTACAACAAACTCATTCCACCGCGTTTATATCGATTTGAAAAGAAGCGTTAACCTTCACTCTTTTCTTAACTCTCCCCAGGTGTACATCACGGTGCTGGACAACAATGACAACGGGCCCGTCTTTTCCCAACCCACCTATGACATCACCATCTCAGAGGACACGCCTGCTGATGCGGAGGTCATCCAGGTTCTGGCCACGGACCGGGACGAGAGGCACAAGCTGACCTACTCCATCCACAGCAGCATCGACCCGGCCAGCATGCGGCTTTTCCGCATTGACCCTGGGTCCGGAGCCATCTACACCACTGAGAGACTGGACAACGAGGCCCAGGCCCAGCATATCCTCACCGTCATGGTGAGAGGCAAGCCGTACTGACCTTTTGTGTTTGTTTTCCTTCTCCAAACCAATCTAAACCTTTTCTCTTGTCAGGAGATATATCTCTGAGAACTGGCCTTTTAGGAATGATGAGGTGTAAATTGGATCCTGTTCATGTATATTACCAGTTTGACACAACATTGTTTTTGCGGTGATTAGCAATGGCTCGGAAATGTATTCAGTTATTAAACTGGTGTGGCTGCCAGTGAGCTTTCATGTCGATGATGTTTTGACATATACATCGACTGATCATATATACCGGCATTATTTTTTTATTCCCTGATGAGACTGCCTTACTTTTATGGAAGAGATTAGATAGTATAGCTCTAGGGATTCTGATCAAATTTAATATAATCTGCAGTTATTAGTGTCGGGTTTTTAAAGTTGTTTGTTTTTTCTGTAATAGCTTTAGGGTGATGACAATCTTATAAAGAAAACTGCACCCCGATCCAGCAATCCAATTACATACAAAGGCTAGTAATAAAAATGGACTCGCCATTCCTGTAATTGATTTTAAGAGAAGGCAGTGGTTGAGACGGCCACAGAGCACAGATTTCACTGTCTGTTTAAATAAAGAACAGTGTGGTTTTTATATTGTATGCATCCACAACCAATACAGCTTGTGGGTCAAGTCGTTTTAAGTCCCTCCGTACTCAGTTTGCGATACCAAAATGTGGTGTACCGTCACGTATTAAATATTTGATGTAGTAAAATATTGACAAATACAGAGGTTAGCGAAAACATCACAAAAAAAGTTTGCGTGAGATAAACATTGTGCACCAAATGGACACGGTGATGATCGTCGATTGCGATAATACGTTGCTATTTTTGTGTAGACATACAGCAGCGCCTAATACAAATTGTTTTCCTGTGTCTTTATTCAATTAAGCATTTCATTAAATGGTTTTGCAAAGACATATGACTGTTTAATATCAGTTTCATTAGGCCTCAACACCGATTTGCTCAGTGAGAGAGATTAGTACAGGAACAAGTTTAGACTGGGGTGGTATTATTGCTACAGTCCTGTATTGTTTTAACTCAGCCCTTTTCCGTTGTCTTGTTCTCTCTCGATTTCAAGATGCTCTATTGTGATGACATTACATGACATTATTCTCTCTCTCTCCATCGCCTCTCTCTCTCCCTCCTTTCCTCCCTCCCTCACTAGGTAAAGGACCAAGAGTTCCCATACCGGCGGAATCTGGCGCGAGTCTTGGTTGACGTGGAGGATGCGAACGATCACGCTCCTTACTTTACCAGTGCTCTGTACGAGGGCTCTGTGTACGAGTCGGCTGCAGTGGGTTCGGCCGTACTCCAGGTGACTGCGTTAGACAGGGACAAGGGCGAGAATGCTGAGCTCCTGTATGCAATTGAAGCAGGTGGGTTTAAATGCCTTCATGTGTCTAAACCGCATATTAAAACGCACAGTAAAATTGCTGCAGGGGTGTCCTATTAGTGTTAGTTAATGAAAGGCCAAGTGTGATACGTTGAACTTATTAGTTATTTTTTTAAACATAATGACTTTCTGGAGTCCTGTTTTGTGTTTTGTAGGAAACGCTGGCAACACTTTCCGGATTGAACCGGTCCTGGGAATAATCTCCGTTGCCAAGGAACTTGACATAACAACCACCGGCCATTACGTCATCACTGTGAAGGTTACAGACAATGGCTCCCCTCCCTCGACTGCCTCCGCGATGGTGCGGATCACTGTCACCCTGTCCGACAACTCCAGCCCCAAGTTCCCGCAGAGGGAGTGCCAGGCTGAGGTGAATGAGAACGTGGCCGTGGGCACGTCCATTACCATGATCAGCGCTATGAGTCAGTCCACCCTGATTTATGACATAAGGCAGGGGAACGCAGACAGGATGTTCAGAATAAACCAGTACACGGGGGTTATCACTACCCAGAAACCTCTAGATTATGAAAATACTGCATCGTACATGCTGATTGTGCAGGCCTCCAACATGGCCGGAATGTCATCGAATGTCACTCTCAGTATTCAGGTAGTGGACGAGAACGACAACCCCCCTATCTTTCAACAATTACACTATGCAGGGAGCATCAGTGAGGCCGCTCCCATCAACAGTGTAGTCCTCAATGCTGATCACAGCCCCTTAGTCATAAAGGCTACGGATGCTGACAAAAACCAGAATGCACTTTTGGTGTATCAGATTGTGGAAGACACAGCCAAAATGTTTTTCACTGTCGACTCCAGCACAGGGTCTATAAGAACTATTGCGAACTTGGACCATGAAACAATTGATAATTTCAAGTTCCACGTTCACGTGCGTGACAGTGGAAAGCCCCAGCTGACAGCCGAGAGCCCCACCGAGGTCACAATTCAGGTGATTGACACCAATGACTCCCCTCCTGAGTTTCTCCAGGAAGCATATGAAACTATCCTGTTGCTTCCCACATACATTGGAGTGGAGGTCCTGAAGGTTACAGCCAGAGATCCTGACCTTAACGTTCCGACCGAACTGATCTATAGTCTGACAGATGGGAACTTGGAGCACTTTACCATAGAGCCAGCCACAGGCATCCTTACTATAAGGAACAACAACTTCTCGAAGGATCGATTTAGGTTTAATGTGAAGGTCTCTGATGGCAAATTTTCCAGCACAGCGCTCATCACTGTGTTGGTCAAAGAGGCTATGGACAGCGGCCTCTTCTTCACGCACAACCTGTACTCAACTTCTATCCAGGAGAACATCACTAACATCACCAAAGTGGCAGTGGTCAACGCTGTCGGGAACCGTCTCAACGAGCCTCTAAAGTATAGTCTCCTGAATGCTGGGACAAAGTTCAGGATCAAATCAACTTCTGGAGTAATCCAGACCACCGGTGTCCCATTCGACCGGGAAGAGCAAGAGCTTTACGAGCTAGTGGTGGAAGCTAGCCGGGAGCACGACCACCTAAGGGTGGCAAGAGTGGTTGTCAAGGTGCAGGTGGAGGACATAAACGATAATGCCCCTATGTTTGTCAGTCTCCCGTATTACGCTGCAGTGCAGGTGGAAGCTGAGCCCGGGTCCCCGATATTTCGGGTCACAGCCGTGGACCGAGACAAGGGGATCAATGGGGAGGTATCCTACTTTTTAAAGGACGATTATGGCCACTTTGAGATCAACAGACTTACAGGCGACCTTAATCTGAAGAAAGCCTTTGAGTCAGACTTGTCTAACGTTGAGTACGAGGTGGTTGTGTATGCCACCGATGGTGGGTATCCTCCCCTCTCTACTACCGTAGAATTTCCCATCACTGTTGTGAATAAAGCCATGCCCGTTTTTGACAAATCGTTCTATGCAATGTTAGTTAATGAGGACGTGGCGGTGCATACTCCGATTCTGGGCATTAATGCAACAAGCCCTGAGGGCCAAGCCATTATATATACCATTGTGGATGGGGACCCCTCTCTTCAATTTAACATTGGATTTGACACCGGAATTATAAGTGTAATTAACGCACTAGACTATGAAATCATTCCCTCATACAGGCTAATCGTAAGGGCAACGGATTATCTCACTGGAGCTAGAGCTGAGGTAGATGTGGACATAACTGTTTTGGATGTAAATGACAACCCTCCGGTGTTTGAAAAAATGTTCTACAAAGCCACTCTGTCTGAAACACTGATGATCGGAACTCCAGCTCTGCAGGTTGTGGCAACAGATAAGGATTCCGAAAAAAACAATGTTGTCCGCTATCAGATTTTCTCCAGCGTCTACAACAGTACAGACTACTTCCATATAGACAGCAGCAGTGGACTCATTCTGACAGCTCGCATGCTTGACCACGAACTAATGCAGAAGTACAGTTTCATTGTAAGGGCAACTGATAATGGTTTTCCTCCTTTGAGCAGTGAGGTGGCTGTTACCGTGATAGTGAATGACATGAACGACAACCCGCCTATATTCAACCAGCTTCTGTACGAGTCGTATGTGAGCGAACTTGCACCAAAAGGGCACTTTGTGACATGCGTCCAAGCGTCCGACGCGGACAGCTCCGATTTCAATAAGCTGGAGTATAGTATACTATCTGGGAACGAGAGGATGAACTTTGTCATGGACAGTAAATCAGGGATCATTACCCTGTCCAACCACCGCAAGCAGAGGATGGAGCCTGTGTACAGCCTAAATGTGTCTGTGTCAGACGGGGTTTTCACCAGCACTGCCCAGGTCCACATCAGAATCTTGGGGGCAAACCTCTACAGCCCTGTCTTTAGCCAGAGTGTGTATGTAGCAGAGGTACGGGAAAACGCAGCTATTGGCTCCAAGGTGACTGTGGTAAAAGCCTCTGATGTGGATTCTGGATTGTTTGGCCAGGTGACGTTCTCCTTTGTAAATGACCTGGGCAAGGACCAGTTCAGCATTGACGCCAATGGTCAGATCACAACTATGGAGAAGCTGGATAGAGAGAACCCAGCAAATAAGGACATTGCCTTGACTGTGATGGCCCTAGATGGGGGTGGAAGAGCTTCGTATTGCACTGTCAAGGTGATTCTGGTAGACGAGAATGACAATGCGCCCCGATTCAGAGCAGTGGAATACAGGGCAAGTGTGAAATCTGATGTGGCTAAGGGCTTCCTAGTCACCCAGATCCAAGCTTGTGATTCAGATGACGGCGCAAATGCCAAGGTAACCTATTCGCTTTACAGTGAAGCTCATGTTCCTGTTGTGGATATCCTCGAGATAGATCCAGATAATGGATGGATGGTCACAAAAGGCAGCTTCAGTCACTTGAAGAACTCCATCCTGTCTTTCTTTGTTAAAGCTGTTGATGGAGGGATCCCTGTGAAGCATTCACTGGTGTCAGTGTACATCCACGTCCTGTCCCCTGAAAACCCCATACCTTCTTTCACCCAGCCCCAGTACTCCTTCACCATTCCTGAGGACACTCCCATTGGGGCAGCCCTGGGCTCTGTCCACCTGGCTCCTGGCCACTCCGCCGTCTTCAGCATTGTCAATGGAGAGACAGGGGAGAACAACCAGGATGCCATTTTTGTGGTGGAAAAGAAGACTGGCGTCATCAAGCTGGACAAGCCCTTGGACCATGAGGCCATTGATGCCTTTCACTTCAAAGTGTCCGCCACCATGAAGCAGGCACGGATTGACTCCGTCTCCATCGTGGATGTGGAAGTCAAAGTCCTGGATCTGAATGATAACAAGCCTTCTTTTGAGACTAGTTCTTATGAGGCGACAGTCATGGAGGGGATGCCTATCGGCACGAGAATAATTCAGGTGCGTGCCTTCGACTTCGACCTAGGCGCTAACGGCCAGGTCACGTACAGTCTGGCTCCCCCTGTGGACAGGGAACCGGATAGAACCACCGGCACTTTCACCATAGACAGCAATACTGGCTGGATTTCCACCCTTAAAGACCTCGACCACGAAACGCAAGCATTATATAGCTTCACCGTGGTGGCATCGGACCTGGGCGAGACAGTCTGCTTGTCTTCCACCACCGCGGTGTCCGTCGCCGTCACTGACATCAACGACAACCCGCCGGATTTTGTGGAGGATTACTACAGAGGCGTAGTGAGGGAGAGTGACCCTCCAGGCGAAGTGGTGGCAGTGCTAAACACTAGAGATGACGACAGCTCCGAAATAAACCGCCAAGTCAGCTACCATATCACAGGTAAAAGAGTTTCATGCTCTCTGCTAAGATGTTGCTTTGTGACATATGTGTTGTTTTATGTAGTCGAAAACATTACAGAGGATTCCGGAGATTGGCAGGAATTAATTAAATCAGGATTTTAGAGCTTCAATTGGAGTATATTGATCCATAAATCTGGAATCCTTCAGTGAAAATCATTTTAATTAAGTAATTCCCAAAACCCAAATGCTGAGGCACATAGCTAACATTCCATGGCTTTTGAAAAGAGTGTTTTCTGCAAATATTATTGGATATACAAAATAAAGTCTTATTTAGAGAACCAAGTGGGCCTTTTTGCGCTTTAGGTTTTGATATATTATTTCTATTTTTTTACTGATTCTGAGTTAAGAAAATGCACGATTATATATGGACAGTCAGCAATATTTCAAGAGAGGCAGTTAGTCTTGGTTTAGACCATGTAGATTTAGTAGATTTTAGTAGAGTAGATTTTTATTTATTTTTTATGGGCGCCTAATCCTAATTTTTTATTTTATGAAACCTGAGTGATTTGTTTTTTTCAATTTTCAATAAATATCTCTAAAATATATTTGAAAAATGATTCAGCAGCTGATGAGGTCTTAATAGATAAAACTGGTCTCAGCAGAAAAACGGACATCTCAATTTTACAAACTTCAGCGTTCGAAAACCCATGCGTATAGGGTTTTATACATAGATCTTTCGCTTAGAGAAAGATCTTTCCAATTGTAGCACTTGCCCTGAGGTAATCTTTATGTACAGAAACCTAGGAGCAGGTCACTCTTTGTCACCAAGTTGCTTTATTTTAGTGTTGCCTAGCGGTAGAATGATGCATGGCCTGCGGCCAAAGATCATTTTTAAATGTGATGTTTATATTTCCCAGTCACATTAACGTGAAACACGTTAATAAAGGCAGTATTTGACTGGTGAGAGTTTTTTGGAAATCAAAAAATATTTATTTATTTATTGTTTTCGATGGAGAGCTTTGCCTGCTCTCAGCCGGCATATTTTTGATGTAGCCTGCCTTTGCAGCATTGGCTGTGCATGTCCCTGTTGAGTATGCTTGTGGGGAGGAAGCAGAAATGTATGGTGCTTCTGCTCTGTTGAGACTGTATTGTTTTAGAGGCTCTCGGCTCCAGCTTTTGACAGCGCTTGGAGACAGTCTTTCTGGGTTGATGGCCAAAGAAATGTCAGAACTGTTTAAGGCTGACATCAACTTGCGCAGTTGGATGAGTTTCAGGCCGTAGATTTTTTTTTTTTCTTCTTGATGAAACACACAAAAAAAAAATTAAGAGATACTGGCGGGTGAGAAATCTGCACTATCACGTAATAAAAAGCAACATTTTACCACAGAAAAGCCTAGTTGAGTTGCATACTAATGAGTACTTTGGAAGCCGGATGTCTCTGCAAAATGATGGGGATATATGAGTGAAGAAAATCTCTTGTTTGAGATTTCCCCATCAAACAAATCTAATGGAAGGTAAAGCAAAAAAATATTAAAGGGACAAGATGAGGTGGTTCTCTCCATAAATCAATTGGTTTGTCTATTTAATTTAGTACTGTTGTTATTCTGGGCATGTGCTGCATGCATTGATTCTCATTGGACCAGACAGGGTTTCTTAAGGACTCACAACAGCCCTTTGTGCTCGCAAAGATATAGGCATACCTGCCTGACCTGGTTCACAGTCCCCAGTGTGAGTTTGAGAGGATGTTCACTCATGTGTGATTTACTCTGAGCTGCCTCTAGAGGTAGAGAACATACCAGACCACAACTACTCAGTTGTTATGTAGTACTGAACGATCAATTATCTAGTTAATGTACTGTACGCAGAAACACGTGAAAAGCAATCGGTTTTCTGCAAATGTAAAAATATAGCTGTTGGATGTGTCAGGATATCTATAAAGAACGTATTGCTTTTCTTCACAGATATAATATTTTTAAATATATCAACATCTGATATCAACGTGAACATCTCTGTTTTCCCCTCTTTGTAAGAATAAAAAATGTGCAGGAAATATTTGGAAATTAAATCTCCAAAGAATTATCACCCATCAGTGAATCCAAATGATTTCAAAACCACGTCTAGACAGGTATTGTTTCAGTTCTTGAGATGCCATCAAAATTGCATAGAGTGCAAGAAAAACTACATGAAACCCCCATAAATAATTCAGCCCTTTGTGATCAATTGTGGCTGAACGCGGGAGGCTCCACGTTGTTTTATAGCGATGGCAGTCTTTTAGGAGCCTGTGTCTGCTTTGCAACACGGCGTGTCAGATAGCACGCTAGCCACCAACTGGTTTTAATTATAAAACGTTCTGTATGGCGATAAATGCGCTGTACTCAGACATGCTTAAAGGGAAATGCTGGGGCAGTAGGTAAAAAAAGGCAATACGTTTTGACTGACAATGCCAGCCACTGCCCAATGGTAGCCCTCATGTGAAGAGAAGAAAATGTGGCTAGGGAACAGAATATGATCCGGTCCTCCTGTTTTACCACCCCGAGCATGTACAAGCGGATGTGCACGTTCCCTAATCCCTGCAAATTGCACGCTCCATGAAACTTGATGCCGTGAAACGGTCACCTTCTGTAGGACACGGTGGGGCAGGCCTCCCGTGATTGGGTAATTCCAGGTTGGGGAGGCTCTGGAGCCTTTATGAGTCAGCTAATCCCACGTTGAGAAAGCCTTCTACCCATTGCGTTGGAGCCCGATGGTTTACGGTTAGCGAAGCTGTTGGACCTCCTATATGGTCTATGTTTCCTCCTGACCCACCTCACTGACTGACTCACGGGCGGCCCCATGGAGTCTAATTCACCGCTCTGTGGAAAAGCAACCCACTGCCGTCTTATTTAACTCATATTTCAGAAGGAAGAATGTCCCTTATCCTCCCCCATTGTTTTCTTATTCTTCTTTTATCTCCGTTTAGTCTCAGTTGTTGTGTAATCGAATGTCCTTATTATTCATACTGCCAGTAATTAAAAGCGTAATAAAGCTGTTGAGTAAGTGCTTCTTTTGAGGCAGTAATTACCCTGTAGGTGACACAGAGCCTAATTGCTGTTTCTACTTCAGTTACATCTTAAGGAGAGCCTGTAGTCATCCCCACCCTGCATCAATATCAGGACACAAACACCTTTTATTTCTATTGTAAAACACAGGGGTTGTTTATAATTTACCTACCTTAAAACACGGCCTTTAGCTAGTGCCTAATACTTAAGGAGCACACACAGACTAATGAACAAAGTGACCCATGAATATTTTATCACAACCTTGCCAAGCACCTAAAGGCAGCATTTCTTTTAAGCAGCAGAAACACGCTGTTGTGACCTCAGCCTGGGCCTCCATCATAATGTGATTGATACAGCCGTATGGTGACATTTACATTAATCCCGTGTGCACTGAGATGCTTGAGGTCAGATGTCATTAATGGGGGGGGGGGGGGGGGGTCACCTTGGACCGATGCCAATTAAATTGTGTTTGTTTTTGGGGTTTTTTGCTGAAGCATTGCCTTTGTAATGTCCAGAAGCCAAATCCCAGTGCAGACAGCTCCATCTCCCCTGTCCTCTGATGAACTTATGAAAGCCACCCGTCTTCCCCCAACCCGTTCCCCTGCCTCAGACCACCTGTCCGCTGGCCCGCTAAATGAGAAACATTGCAGTGGCATTTCATGTCTGTCCGCCACAGTTAATTGCTGTGCTTATCTCTGAATGGCCGGTCTTTAACTGCGCTTGATACCGGTGTCTCTGTCTGACGTGTCGCATTCTTCCTTTGTGCCAAGAAACGCTCCTACCGGGCAGGCCTAGGGTGTTAGTGCTGCCCAGAAACCCCCGTAATCTCTCACTAAAGCAATCAAGGGGTAATGAAATTGTCTTGGCAGAGAGGCCCGTGGTGAATTGCAGCCCCACAGGAGACTACAAGCTAAAGCATATGTTTCTGAGGGTCTGCACGGTCTCCCCAACCTGTTAAATTATTGTGAAATTGCTTCAGCATGTGGATGGTGTCAAGGGAGAGCTGTGAAAGGGTTTCTAAATGCACATTTAATTTAAATCATCTTGTAAACCAATCTGATATATTTTTTCCCAAGTAGAAGCACCATATAACTAAACAAGTTCCACTTACATCTTTATACACTGTTGAAACTTAAGGTTAGAAGTTCACCAAAAGTCTGTAGCAAATTGAGTAAAACTTAAGTTTCCACTGTCCTACTTCCAACAGGTACGTTCAACTATCAGCTGAAGAATAAATTCCTTGTTGTGCCTCAGAACCTGTTCTATACATTGGAATGTGATGTAGATTCCATGTAAGATATCATGAGCGAAGGCGACCACTCCCTCCACCCCTTTGTCAGTCCAGTTCTACAGGTGTCAAATGTGTCTGTATTTTATGTATGGCCCACTGACCGACCAGTCATTTGACCCTCTCCAGAGGTTCCCTTTAAAGCATATTATCTGATGGTTTTGTTAAAGGGAAAGTCAGCGAGGAAACAATAGAACCCACAGAGACGTAACATTCAGAATCAAAAGACTCGTCAACTGAAGCAGACAAAACTGCCATCTCAGGCATTGTACCAGTCTGGTCATAGAAATCAGGAAAGAAGTCCTGAAGGCTTTGTCCTTTGTGTTGAACAGAAGATCACGTACGGGGCCACAACACTGACTATCTTCACTCTTGTAAAAGCTTAAAGGTTATTGTAGGTCTCAGGCATGCACTTTTTAATGTTTTTATTTTATTGTTTAGGAGTAACCTTACCAGGTGCATCAGATGTGGTCCAAAAAGAGAGTGTTACCGAGCCAACCTGCCTGAATAATCGCTAGCGGTATTCCTGTTCTCTACTCCACCATTTCTATGGTGTCCAGTTGATGTGGACACATAGCCAGGTGAAAAGGGGATTTTACAGCTCTGTGGCAGCACTCACCTCCCCTGGGAGGAAGCAGTTGTCACGGAACAGGAAAGGGATCAGAGCCTACCGTGGGAAATGTGATATGCAGAGCAACTTCAGTGATTTTGCCATGCAGCAGACTCCCCTCTGCCCCACGAGAAGAGGAGTTGACAAGGGCTCACCCTGGGGAAATAAGCTCAGTTTTGCCGAAACAGCTGCGGCGCATCTCAACTCTCTATGACTGGGGCAGGTGTTGACAACCGTTCTATCAGGGCTTGGAACATATGTAACGGCCCCGGCTAATTAGCCAGGCGACGATTAAGTTTATTGCATGCGATAAATCATTAGGTTCATTATGTGCGTGACCTTAATTGATCGACCCAACTGTTCATTCCGATGAAATGTCCAAAAAAAACTGTAATTTCCTGCAATAACCTTGTGCTGTCAGGCTCAGGTACTGTGAGATGAAAAAGGTAACGAAGGCCTCACCATGATCAACATTGTACCATGAAGCTGCTGTTTGGTCAGCAACATGGGATGGTATAGCTGGTCTTTTACCTTTGAGTTATATTGGAGATCTAGAAAAGGGAACCCAAAAGCACAACATATTTCACTTTGTGTGTGTTATTTACAGTCAGGTATTAACTCTGTGTCCCTGTTCTGACTTGCCACAGGTGGGAACCCGAAAGGAGCATTTGCTCTAGGTCTGGTGCAAGGGGAGTGGAAGATGTACGTAAAGCGGACCCTGGACCGGGAAGAGCAGGATCTCTACCTTCTCAACATCACCGCCAGTGATGGGCTCTTTGTGACCAGAGCGGTGGTGGAGGTGACCGTGACGGATACCAATGACAATAGCCCTGCATGTGAACAGGTAAGCAATGCAGCCCTACTCCTAACTCTGTCCATCGTCCCATTTAGTTACACTTGTATAGTCCCTCTGTGTGACCAGTCAATGATACAGGTTTGAGCCAGTCCACCCACTGCAGGCTGCCCTTATTTCTCAGTTTAATGTATAAACTGTTATATATTTCTGTGTCGCCTGTGCAGGTGTGAGTCTTCCAACTTCCATTTACTCTTATCAAAAGGGACGGCCATGTGTGTAACAAGGTCAACAGCACCAAGATGGGGGCCTGTTTAGTGTGTATTTAATGAAATGATCGCCTCTGGTCTTATTTCTCTGAAAAGAATCGGCACTGCTTTAGTACTGTAGATCAAGACTTTTGTCATTCCCCTGGAGAGTGGTGGCGTGTGTCAACGTTCTCTTTGTTGCTTGTTGTGATTGAACTTCATTGCTTAAATCTAGTCTTTCCTTGTTGCTAAACCAATGTTTTTTTTATTGAAAAACATTTCTAAATTTTTTATTTTTTATTTATCTTTTATTAAAGATATGATCCTTTGAAATGTTAATTTTTTTCACCAGGCTCTGTATTCAGCTTCATTCCCAGAAGACATTCCTCTAAATAAGGTTATTCTGACCGTTGGAGCCACTGATGCAGATATAGGGTCCAATGCCGAGATTCAGTACTCTCTGTTTGGCCCTGGCGTTGAGGACTTCTACATGGATACAGACACGGGTATGTACAGAGGGAAGAGGGAGACCAAGGGATGAGTGGTGTTCGACGACGTAGGATTTTGGTACAGGGTATGTCTAGTAGGCGAAGCCTGCCCAATAATAAATAGTCTCACGGGTTTAATGGCTAGTGCGCTGATGTCTTAGTAATATAAGTAAGACCTGCACTTTGGAATCCAAAAGGATGCTGATGTTAAATCAGATGCTCAAAAATGTTTTAAACCCCCCCCCCCCAAACATCTCAATCAGAGGACCATGATTAGTGTGTAAAAAATGTGGTAATCAGATGCTGTTTACAGTAGGTGATGTCATAATGACATAATAAACAACAGCAGGCACTCATTCACAACAATAATTAATCCACATCCCATTACAAACAAATGAACAGTATAATCCATTGGGAATAAACCATCATTGAAAATGTTTTGAACAAGTTTAATTTGTCATACAGCTTTGGTACAAATGCAAGGAGAAAAATGGTCGGCGTATTCTGGTTAATAAAAAAAAAAAGCAAATCAAGTAAGGTGCACGACACAAAGTGAATACAACAATATCCACATGTATAAACATATGGACAAAGATATGTAGCTGTTGAAATTGAGCACGGGTTAGTTTTCGTGTGTTACTAATTAAGTTAATGTTTTACGTAATTACGTAATTACGTAATGTTTCAACCTCAAAGGAGCACTTTCTGTCCTTTGAACAGGGCAAAAGCCGGACACGAAGTTTACTTTAGAAGAAACTTTAGTACAATTCAGGAATTTGATATTAGTTTTTGCCACCATAGCTTACAATAGACCTGAGCCATGAAGGTGGTCTGTAATTTTTAAGTTGATCCCCTCAAGATCAGGGTTTTATTGCAGATATTTTGAGCAGAGTTGGTACATGCTCTGATTAAAGAGAGGTGTTGACTATACTCTAAATAGTTTTGTGCAGAGCATGTAGCTTCTGTTTTGTAAGCTTTGTGGGAATTGAATCCGGCAAGCTTGTAAAAGATTTAGAAACTAATATCGTATTTCTACTGTATATGGATGTCACGATGGAAGTGTTTGAATATTGAATTCAGTAGATGTATTACTGAACTCAAAGGACACCTCTGTATCATTTTCTATGGCAGTCTTAAGCACAATCACGTTATAAAGCAAAATGTCGGTTTTGGAACCTCAGTGCCTATGATTTACCAGCAGCACGCATACCTACTAAAGATAAATGTAAAGGCCGTATACAAGTGGACTCAACGGTGACCAGGGGGCTTCGCTCCCTTAATGGAGGCCCGGAGGAAGGGTCCTCTGGAGTGATGTCCCCCTCCTGGGCCTTCTCTCTGTTCATTACTTCTCCTTGTGCCCTGCCAGGCCTGAGCATGTGTGCATTTGTGGTAATGTGATCGCTGGTGACCTCCATCAGCAGAGCAGCTCAAACCAATGGCTTACGTTTGCTCTGTTCATTTTTTTATTTTTTTTTCCAGGCGAGCTGAAGACAGCCTCCACCATAGATCGGGAGAAGACCCCTCGATACGACCTGATCGCCCAGGCGACGGATGGCGGTGGCCTTTTCTGCCGCATGCCAATCGCCCTGACACTCCTAGACGTGAATGACAATCCCCCAGCCTTTTCCGCTCGCCAGTATACGGCCAGCGTCTACGAGAACACGGCCACCAAAGCCCTCCTGACCCGCCTTCAGGCTAACGACCCAGACGAAGGTGAGTTATCCCCTGCTGGGTGTGCTCTGCCAGCCACTCGGCTCTGAGAATTTGCAGTCACATTCTGACAACCGGGTTCTGGGATGCGGGCCTCCATATTGGCTGTTTTAGGTAAAGAAAACACCCTGCGTTTACATTTTCAGAGCTGGTAAAACCTTTACAGATATTAATTCAGATGCGTGTTGATAGAGACACACAGGTCTTGTATCTGTTTTTCTTTTCTGTGCAATATGGCGTTGCTTTCTTCTGGAAAAGGTGGAAAAACTGATATTTCTGTCAGTCATTAACACATCTTGTTTGCAAATCCGCAGTACACCTGACAGTCCCATCCATAAAGCTAGGATATATTTGAAATCATTGTTGAATCGGTTGTCCAAATATATTGCAAACAATGCCCTTTTGAAATCTAAGTAGATTTTAAATTTGAGCCAATCCACTTATTAAATGAAAATGAAAAAGAAGGGTTCAGTACTGAATGGTCGGGACACTCAACATTTTGTGAATGCAATTAAAGAGAGCTTAGTGTCTTCTGGGTTATTACACTGAGATGAAGCGGACGGCTGCCAAGACACGCTCTGCGTGGCTCTCCCTCTGGCACCTGGGCTGTGTTCTTTCACTGCGAGATATTTCATTACCCCTGCATCCTTCATCTCTACCCTCCCCCTCCTGGTGAATGTGAAAAAACCCTGTAACTCTGTGGAGCCCCAGTGCAATTTAAAAGTGTGGTGACACAGATTTCACATGTCAGTAGCTACCTTATGAAAATATTTCCCTGAAGCTCATGGCGATGATGAAGCTGCTGCCAGGGAGTCTGAAGTTCCTAAGAAAAAAGATGTTCTCTTATCCCTTTTGAAAGTTTAATTTGTCATACAGCTTTGATACAAATGCAAGGAGAAAAATGGTCGGCGTATTCTGGTTAATAAAAAAAAAAAAGCAAATCAAGTAAGGTGCACTGAGTATCACAGTTTTCAATGAAACATCTTTCTATTCTGTAATAGATAGACTGTTAGACTTGTCCATGAGAAATATGGATAGTCTGAACACTTTCTTGTTCCTAATGGGAATCTTTCTGTTCTTTATCTCGCCCAGGCATTAACCGCAAAGTTGTCTATTCCCTCGTGGACTCTGCCAGCGGCTTATTCTCCATTGACAAGTCCTCGGGAATTGTGATCCTAGAGAAGGTCCTGGACCGAGAGCTGCAGTCTACGTACAACATTACGGTCCAAGCCGCGGACCAGGGTGAGGCAGTGCGACTGTCTTCCCAGGTGAACCTTGCTATCATCGTGCTGGACATCAACGACAACCCGCCCGTGTTTGAGCGCCGCGACTACCTGGCCACCGTGCCCGAGGACATCGCCTTGGGAACCGAGGTTCTGCGGATCTACGCCGCCAGCAAGGACATTGGCACCAACGCTGAGATCTACTACAGCATCCGCTCGGGCAACGAGCACGGGAAGTTTCAGATTGACGTTGTGAAGGGTCAGTAGCACCTGTGTTAGAGCTTCTTCAATGCTCTTCTGCAAAAGCTGCCAGTGACAAAGCCTCATATTTCTGAACATAGAAAATGATCCCGTTAACTGTTAGTTTAGTACGAAGGTTCCAGTTCAATAGAGGCCATTGTGAAGCAGCAGACCCTTCAGCCCACCTATCCGTACTCAACCAATGGGAATGGGATCTAATTAAAATGATTTTTGCTATTTCTGAATCAGGTATCATCACGGTCTCCAAGGCACTGGACTTTGAAACGTGTAAAGACTTCTTCCTGACCGTGGAGGCCAGGGATGGAGGGACCCCGCCCCTCAGTGCTGTTACCACTGTGAACATCAACCTGACGGACGTCAACGACAACGCGCCGATGTTCAGCCGCGACGTCTACACAGCCATCATTAGCGAGGATGCCGCCATCGGGGATTCCGTTGTCACGGTATTGTGCTCCGATCACTAGCCTATCGTATGTCTCTGGCCATGGTCTTGTGGTCACTTAAGTGATTTTAAATGGAATGTGAAAATGATGTGGTGTGTCTAAACCCAGGTTCATCAACCAACTGGATTATCGTGTTTGAAAGGCATCTAGTTTTTTAGTTTTAGTTTGTGTTGAAGAATAGCTCTAACTGATTGTAGATCATGTCATCGAATGGAGGAAGAGAAAGCTTGGGACAACAGTTCCATACTTAAGGCAGCCTATACGCTCTCTCCCAATCAGTTCAGGCTGACAAACAAATCAGAGGCGTTCTTTGCTTCTGACAGAATTTTACTGTTTTTTTTGCAAATAAAGAGATAAGTAAATATAGATCTGCTTATAAAATCAATGCATTCAGTTCCCTTTTAACACCTCCTGTTTCAGTTGATGGCGGAAGACTTGGACAGCGAAGTGAATGGGCAGATCCTGTTCTCCATCGTGAGCGGTGACCGTGAGAATCAGTTCTTCATCGATCCGACCACTGGACTAATGAAGGTCAATAAAGAGCTGGACAGGGAGACGGTAGGTGTCGACTTAGGCCCACAGCCCCCCCGCTGACCAGAGATCCACAGGCGAGGGATTGATTTCTCATTTTATCAAACCTGCACCCGGCCAGTGTTTTGGCCTGGCTGTCCACATCAGTGAGAGTGGCGAGACGTCGTGTTCTTCTGTGAACGACTTTTCAGATTACCTCAAGGTGCTGCTTGGTTTGGCGAAGGAACCAGATACAGCGTGGTTTTTATTTTTATTTTTATGAGCATTAAAGTCAAAGTTAAAGCTGGTCGCGTGGGATCAAAGAGTTCCTGATGAAAGCAGTTTCTCTGTCAACAGAGCCGACTTATTTCCACACAACCTTGTTTCCAAGTAACTAGAATTTTTTTTCTTTTCTTGCGTTTCACCCTGGGCTTCCATATTCAGTTATAGAAATTTTACCTTGAAGTAAGCATTAGAAGATGAGAGGCTGTTGTGGTGCAGTTTTTCTTGGAAGGGGCAAATAATATTTGTGCATTACGTGTATGCCTTTAACTGTTAATATGGAAAGCTACGGTAACAACATTCCATGTGAGAAATCCTCACTTTAATTGAATAACTGCTCACCACGCAGAGGATGAGTGTCATGAGTTGGACTATGATGTTGCGATTAAGCACAAGGAGATTGATGTTCCTCAATTCCCCTGTACAAGCATGGCATCGGCAACTAGAGGCAAGAGCCCATGGGAGGCCACAGGAGCGCAATATCAAACAGCCAACAGCTCCAAAATCCATACTAATTGATTTTGAGAACCTTGCTGCCACTTTGTTGGATTAAATGACTTTTAATGCCTGACCATACCCCAGCCCCCCCCCACCTACATTTTGGTCCCTGGTTTGATTATCTACCCTATCTTTTTTTTTTCCTGAAAGGTTTCAGGCTACTCTCTGGCTGTCAGGGCGCTAGACAGCGGATCGCCTACGATGTCATCCACAGTGATGGTGAACATTGACATCTCGGACATCAATGACAACCCGCCCACCTTCATGCCGGCCAATTACACAGCTGTCATTCAGGTAGACTAGTCGATTCCGCAGCCAATCGCGTGCGTTTGCTGCTTCCTCTTGAATAGCCAGTTGTACAGAAATTCCTCCACCTCACTGGGTCCTGATGGAAAATCTGACTCGGGCATCTCCACTCCAGTGCTTTACAATGAGGGGTGAGGAATAAAAAGACTTGTCAAGTTTGTCTTTTAGGGAAAAAGTGCAAACATCTGAACTGACACCCCAATCACAGTTAACTTTCATTTTGTGTGGCACCCGATGAATTATGCATGTTGTCCATGAAAGCAAAGATAGTAGATAAGAGAACATTTTAAGAACAACCTTATACTTTGTAAAAAAAAATTTCTCTGCTGTATAAATTCGGCAGAAGGGTTTCAGGAGTGAATTTTTCTAAATCCTTTCCTGTTTGTTAGCAGTCTGAAATCTATTAAGTCATCTTGCTTTTCCATTTTTTTTTCCCATTAAAGCCGGGATCAACACCTGAAAAAAACCCCCACAATTTCTGCCTGTCAGAGAATCATGCTTGGCATTTATTTGCTGGGTAAAGCAAAAAGGAAAATGTTTCAATTGAAATCAGTCATTACTTTGTGCTATTAATAGGTTTACATTGCTGTCTTTTTTAAGCCTAAGCTCTGGTATTAGTTGAAGAATTGACTTCTTGCCTCATGGCAGTAGCTTGTGAAAGACTGTGTTAGCTCTGCTTCCGGTGGGTTCCCTTTATCTTCTGTTGAAATAAAAAGAAGTTATTCATGACGGATGTTGTGTGGTAGGTTGTACGCTCGTTTCAAAAGCTTAGTTTTATGTTTATCTGCTGTTTATCTCGGTGCCTTTTTGAGAGTGGAGGTATTTGGCCTAGGGGAATCTTTCCAGCAAACATTTCTTTCCATTTACACGTGTGTGTCGGAAAACTGGGATATTACATTTAAATTAAATATTGTATCTTTAAATTTTGTCTATAAAATTATGTTTTTCTTCACACTGCCCTCTACTGTTCCGCACTAAATTGAGCCAAAAACAAACTGCTCAATTTGTGCTTTCCCAGATGGTACCGGGGAAGAGGCCCATAAAATGATGAGACTGTAAGGGTTAGGCAAACAAACTGAAATTATCTCACTGTTTTGCGCCTGGTTTCTAATTAACAGCTGTTAAACTCAACTTTAGCATTGACAGCATGGACATTTCCTGCTACTCTTCAATAGCCTCGTTCATATTTTTTAATAACAGGAAAACAAACCCGTGGGCACCAGCATCTTGCAGCTGTCTGTCACGGACAAAGACTCCTCCCACAACGGGCCCCCTTTCGAGTTCCGTATTGTATCTGGGAATGAGGGCGGTGAGTTCACGCTTGACCAGACCGGGGTGCTCCAGTCCAACCAAGTCTTTCGGATGGATCTCGTGACTGAATATGTGGTCCAGGTCCAGGTGAGAGTACTACACCTCTTCCTAAAGATGGAAAGACTGTTACACAGGTGTTACACAGGGCTTGGCGCGGCTTTATCTCAGTGGAGAAGTTATAATAAAAATTAAACTGTTCTTTTGGTTCTTTTTTTTCTGAAGTCCTTGAGTGATAAAAATAGATAAAAAAACAATGGCAGCATTGTTTCCTTAATATTTCAACAGAATTTTAATGCAATAAAATGATTTTACTTTTTTAATCAGCATTTCAGAGTACGTCCCTAAAAAATTTTTTCAATTATATATATATATATATGTAATATTCTGATAGTAAACACTTACGCTGCCGCACATGGAATTTAATTACAGTGTAGGCCATGCAAGACTGGCAATGCAAGGCTAGAGATTTCCTTTGGGATCGACTACAGCAGTTACTGATTCCTCAGCAAACCCTCTGGTTCTGCAGCCTTAGTCTCATCTGGCTGCACAGTAGTCACACGGCGTCATACTGCAGCACTAACTCACACTCGTCTCCCGGACTCGGCAGTACTTATCTGCACAGTCGGACATCCAGTGCCGTTTCAGAAACCCTCACCAGTGCACACTGCTCAGGCACTGTGCTGGGCAAAGTCAGTCTGTTGTAAAGTAGCTCCGCACATCGAGGGATAGAGTGATGAGCTGCATGCTCTTTTTTAAACATCAGAGGCTAGACGGTAACACACATGTTGTGATTGTGGTATAGCTGGGCCGTTTTTTAACAAGTGAGCAGTAAAAACCGGCCGCTCTGATTTCACTTGAGCGGAGCAAGGGGGAGGGGTTGGTCAGTGTCCTCCTGGATTGAAAACTATTTTTGGCTCCGTTTGATTACCTTTTAACTGCCCATGTTTTTTATTCGAAGAGCACAATGAAAATGCAAATTATCGATAGGCCTGGTTCCTGCTTCTATTCAGCAGTTTTGTTTGTGAGATATTCAAACTATAATTAACATTCAGATTTTAAGCAGATGCATGTGGGCGTGGCGGCAGTGTTTCTGTGTTTGATGGGGTTTTTTTTATGGTCTGCCCACTTCTTCTGCTTGCCAAGGTGACGGACTCTGGGAAGCCAAGACTGTCGTCCTCTTCGTTCCTCTTCATCCGAGTGATCGAGGAGAGCCTCCATAAGCCGGTGGCCTTCCCCCTGGAAGTCTACATTGTCACCATGGAGGACGAGTTCCCCGGGGGCGTAATTGGGAAGATCCATGCCACCGACCAAGACGTCTATGACGTGCTGTCTTTCAGCCACAAGTACCAGCAGAAGAGCCTGTTTAAGATCAACCGGCAGGATGGCAAGATCATCGCCCTGGGCGGCCTGGACACAGGGAAGTATCTGCTGAATGTCACGGTCAGCGATGGCCGCTTCTCTGTGCCGGTGGACGTGATCGTGCATGTTGAGCAGGTGACCAACGAGATGCTGCAGAACGCCGTCACGGTGCGCTTCGAGAGCGTCACGCCCGAGGACTTCGTCAGCCTACACCTGCGCAACTTCAAGCGCATGCTACGCAGCGTGGTGGCCACTCAGAAGCAGGACGCGCTGCACGTGCTGAGTGTCCAGCCCGTCGTTGGCACCTCGCAGCTGGACATGCTTTTCGCCGTGCAGACGCTGGGAGGGGGCTTCTACAAGGCGGCGTACCTCACCCAGAAGCTCAGCACCTCCAGGAGGCACCTGGAGAACGTGCTGCGCATCTCGGCCATCCTTGACAAGAACTGCTCGGGCTTGGAGTGCCAGGAGAGACTGTGCGAGCAGACCATCGTGCTGGACTCCCATGCCTTGGTGACCTACAGCACGGCCAGGATCAGCTTCGTCTCGCCGCGCTTCCACCGGAACACGCGCTGCACCTGTAACGGTGAGAGCTTCACACAGACACCGGCTCTGCAGAGTTTTACCAGGACACACCACACGTAGATCAACACCAGGGGGTATCTCTTATTCATTTCCCAAACACATTGTGAGAAAATATGTTTAGCACAAGTTCTTACTATTTTCATTGTCAGTGTTTATCTGTATTTATTTGTTTATTTTGTGTTCTTTGGGAGGTCAAAAAAACTAGAAGATAAAGAGACTTGGGGACACGTGTTGTACCTTCACTGATCAGTCTCAAACCATGTGATCTAGGAGAGCTTAAACAAGCTTGTGTCTTCATAGGCCAGCAGAGAGACTGTCCACGGGTACGAGGCACTGAACATGCAACAGTTGTAGTCTTCTTGTTGATTACCGGTCGATTACAGTGGCGGACGAACACACGCTGTACTTGCATCCTGACGTTTGAGGCCATTCGCCTCTCCCCTCAGAGGTTCATCGCCTGAAACTCGTGATCTCGTGATCAGACATACGTCAGCAGCGATTAACTTTCCGAGCAAGGCAGCTCCCGGTTACCGGTCCCATCAGAAAGCATTGCGCCAGTAATACTTAATGGGAGTGAATAAAACAAATTAGTTAGTTAAATGAGACGCCGCTCTGCATTTGTTAAACTCCCCTAAAGCAGGAGCTTGGCTGCGACGCGGCCAGCCGAGCCCTTCTAATGTCTGCTCAAATAGGGAGGATAATCTTTAACGTTTTAATTCTCCGCCGTTCTCTCGTGGCACCCCGCTCGCTGTTTGCAGTGATGAGCTGCTCGTGTGAGATCAGGCGCCGTCGACGCGAGGTTATCGCCAGTGTTTAACACTGGGGATTAATTTCGCCCATTCGACCACTTGGTCAAATATTTGGAGGAATTTACTCACTTCAGACGCAGGGATTTGCACGCGTCTGTGTGTGGGCGCGCGCCCGTCCAAGTGTTTAAATTTTTTTTTTCTTCCAGATTTGCATTTTTTCAAAGAAATCCTCATTCTTTGTTATTCGTTTAAGCAAGACTGCACACTTTGATTATGTTTTTCGTCTTTGCTTATGTAGCTTGTGGTTTGGATTTTGATTAATTTTAGCCAGGATTCTGAGCTTCAGATCAGCTAAAAATTGTGACAGTGATTGATCACAAAGCGGCGCATTGATTTATTACTCGGTCACGGTAATAGCTGTTTGTTGAGAGGTTAAGGCGCTTTGAGCGTGTAAAGTGGAATGTTTCATGATCAATGCTGCCCAGGCACCACGCATCCTCCATAATAAATCCTAACTGTGAGGATTTTTTGAGAATCTATGTAATCTCGCCTTGCAGGCTTATGCTGTTGAATGTCTGCATTTTACCGTCAGTTCCAAATTGAACACCTTTACCACGACAGATCTGATTTTGGAAATACTGTTCTTCATTTTTAACGAGTGAATAAACCCGCGTATCGATGATTCAGGCTTGAAGTCAGAATCCCTTTTTTTAGATCAGGATTCCGAAAATAGAAATGTGTCCGCCAGCTGTGTTACAAACCAGCCAATCTCCTCTGAGAATTCATGCAGGTGTTCAGCGAGAGACACCACAAACATTACAGACATTTTCATATACAAGGGAAACATGACTGCATGCGGCGCGTTTGTTCTTCAGTGACAGCTTGTGTGTCCCACTAGAGTCCGTGATTTAGCTCATAAAGGCATAATATGGGAACCCTTTGTTCGGACGGCAACTGTGCTTGGTCAAGTGTGCCTCTTTCAGAGAAGTGCGATCGTCCGATAGTGCTTAAGTACAAGGGTGCAGGTTCACTTCCCTGCAGGCTCGCACATAGCAGACGGGGAGAAACTACTGTGGCTGACTGGTCGTGGTGTTTTAGGACTTTAGGACATAGTTCTCTGAAATGCCCCCTGTTAAATTACAAACAGATGCTATTTGAATTGCGTCCTGCTGTTGTTTTATTAAAAAATTGAATGATTCATTCAGTCAAGCTTAATAAGTGCCGGGTAATTAGAGGAACTGGAGCACGCGCCTGCGTCTGACTGTTTGTTAAGATTCCTTGTGTCTTATCTAACTTATGCCTGGGTGGCTTATTTCGGGTAGGTATATTTCAACACAAGAACCCAGATTCAACGCTGCTATTAAACCTCATTTGATATATCGGTCAATCCTAAACTTCAACAGTAAATGAACTCAATAAACATTTGTTCCTTTGAAGTAGTGTTTATGCCGTAGTCCTAGCCTGCGTGGTCAGTGGCACATCAAGTATAAATGGCCGTGTGCGGGATCCGCGGGGGTTACCATTGGCTGCGTGGGAGTGATGCGACTCAGATCAGTCCAAACCTATCTTCAAGCAGTCAGACAGCAGAGTGGGGGCCTGTCAATGTCGCTGACAGCACACTCGTCACTGCCGGGCTCTGGGGTTCTGCAACACGTTGAAATCCTCCCGCTGTTGTTGCTTCAGGGAGAGCAGCAAGAGAGCAGCAGGAGACCGCTCCGCCCACTCAAGCAGCCGTCGCTTTTAACCAGTCTCAGCAGTCCGCGCGCACACCACAGCCTTTCCCGCCTCCGCTGTCCTTCACTGTGGCTTCCACACAGCTCGTGCCTCCGGCAGGGAACGGCCGTGAAGGTCCCGCAAAGACTATCACTCACAATACTTTCACTCACAATATTACCACAGTGCATCTCCTGTTAGTCCAGCGCTTTGAAAGGCCTCTGTGTTACCTAGTGGCCAGCTGAGACAAAGGCCAGGACCCCAGTTCTACTCTTTATTGGCCTCTCCTGATTTATCCCTTTTGTGGAGATTTATTGATTGTAGCTCGAACTTTGGACATTTTATCTCTCTTCATCTCCCCTCTCCCCTGTCCATCACATTATACCGAGAAGCGCTGTCAATTTGAACTGATTACTGTCTGCATATTGACAAATTGCTTGTCAGTTCAAGATCACAGAAGAAAATTAATTCACTCAAGCCTACTTCTAGTTTTTACTCAGCCTAGCAGTTTAGAATTGTTATCACTATTAGTTTTCAGCAGAGTTCACAGGAGAGAGCTGTCATTATCATGCGAATTGGATGAACACGTTTCCACGACCTTTGTGGATTTTGTTTGTTTTGTTTTTGCTTCTACATCCAGACCTTATTATTATACCTTGGGGTGTAAAGAACCCAATGTACACTTATGAAACCTTTATGGAGCTAGATCAAACGACACAGAGGAACTGCATTCAAGAGATAGAGAGCGCACATCTGTTTGTGGCCCTGCTATATTTATTTCACTTCAGGGGAGGTTGCCATGGAATCCATAAACTTTTCACATTGCTCCACGGCACTAGATGTGAGCGATGAGACAGTAAAAATAACTAGGAGTATATTAACCACCTGTATTTGCACATCACAAATGATTTTTTAACAAAATAGCTAAATATCTGTACACACTAAATGTGTATGTGTATACACTTATTTGAAACTTTAATATGGTCTTCAGCGAGATTCATTCTGATATTATTTTTAACTCTGTTCATGTTTAGATTCTTTTACCAAGGTGTATTAGTCTTTGTTGACGGACAAAGTGCAGAATATGTGTGTGGTTACCAAGAGTGTTTAAAACTGGGAAAACAAGGAGCACACCCCTTAAAGAGTAACCCAGTCTCCTGTTGCCCTGTTCCACCAGGGGGTAACTGCCCAGCTTCCACAGAGCAGTGTGAGGGTCAGCCCTGCCCAGGGGACATGCAGTGTGTGGGCACCGGGGGTCCCCGGGGGCCTTACGCCTGCCAGTGTCCGCCAGGCAAACTCGGCGAGTGTGCAGGTGAGTGATTACATCGCGATTACAGCCCTGCCTGGGGACAGGAAGGCTGTCGCTTAGCGCTGTCCCCATTCTCAGTCAGGCGCGGATCTTCAGTGGGTGCACAGGGGGGTACCTGCCCCCCTTGTGATCTGATTGGCCACCCTGTCTGCCCCCCCCCCCTCCAGTTTTCATTGGCTCTTAGTGATGTCAATCATTGTTTGCTTTGAATAGTCACTTTTGGGTGGCCCCCCCAATTGAACTGTTGTCCCCCCCTGTGCCCCCCACTTGAAAATAATCTTGATCAGCCCCTGTTCTCAGTGTCGCCGGCTTTTGAGCTGACATGTTTGCTGGTAGAGAACACTGCAGCAGTGGATGCTAGTGGTCTGGGGTCGCATGACATACAATTTGACATGTAATTGTCAGGTAACCTCACAATTGTAATCCCAGATAACATCACCATCCTAAAATAACCAGATTCCTGTGAGCAGTTGTTAGTTTAGAAATAACCGATAAATTGACTACTGCATGGTATTAGAAAAAGTTAGGGTTAGACCAGCCTGTTATGTCTGTTTTCTCCTGCCTGTGTAGGTCACACGTCTCTCAGTTTCTCTGGGAACAGCTACATCAAGTACAGGGTGTCTGACAACGGCAAGAGCAGCGAGATGAAGCTGGGTCTACGGATCAGGACGCTTCAGAGCCGGGGGATCATCATGTACACCCGGGCCGACCCCTGTACCATTCTCAAGGTAACTCCATCACATACACGCACATACTCCATCTCTATAGGGGGGAGGTTATACGACTATGAACCATTACTGTGCAGTGCACTGAAAATGAGTAACTTACAGCATCAAATTACTACAATATTTTGCTACTGAGATCTGCAGTGGGACCAATGGGACATCTCCTAGATTATGGTGAGCAGGCCATCTGTTATCTTACTTACGCTTATGTGCTGTACTTATACTGTACAGCTGGAGTGACATTACAAAGGGAACATTCCCCGCTCTGAAACATTCAGTTATCATTGTGACCAGCGCTGTCTGAGGGCCATCTGCTGTAGTGACTGGATAGATGTTGTTGAACAGTCGCCTCTTCCTGCGGGGGGCGTTTGTCTGGATAGGAGCTCGACGTCCGCTGCAGTGTGGGCTGGCTCACGGTGCAGCTGTTAGCTCTGCCAGGATCGGGTTACTTCTCCAGCTGCCCTGCTTGTTGTCAGTGCGGTGTGTTTAAAGAGGTGCGCACTCAGGCCCCCTTTTGGGGCTCGTGAAACCTGGTCGAGAGGGGGTCACGGACGGGGAATAGAACTGCTGTGTGGTCTTCTTCTCAGTGGCGGGGATGGACTTGAGCCTTTGAACTCAGTCCCTCTGTCCCCTGTGCCTGGCTAGTAAATAGAAATATACTGCGGAGATCTAATACAAAAAGAGGAATTGCTAATTAGCTCACATGCCATTTTAGCCACAGTCGTCACTGTATTGTACATACCAATCCCTCTCAAGGCACATAGCATCTGAGCCAAAATGGTTTTCCACACTTATTAGTGAAAGAAAATAGGATTTCAGCTAAGTATACCTACATAAAGTCCTATTTATTGTCATCACTGATAAGTGTCTTTGTCGGTGCACCGATTGCCATCGCAAAACTCGGTTTCAGAGGCAGCTCTGAGCTTCACCTTCTCATATGAAGCTGCAGTCAGCTTGTCGGAGTTGGTATACACAGCTTAGGGCACCACCAGGCTAATTGGACTGGGGGTGAGATCGCTAACCGAGTTCTTCTGGAAGAAACACGTTTTCTCTTCAGTTTTACGTTGAGACCACCGTATTATTAGCAACTTGAAGTGCTTGAAAATGAAAATGTTTTGGTGTTTTCACACTTCTTGGAGGTGTTAATTGGATTTTGTTACTTTTTTTATTCAGTTAAGCTAGAATGGAGGAAATGTGGTTTTGAAGTGAACGGTAACGGAGTTAACGTTTAAATGACGTTGGCGCGCTGTGACTTCTGAGTCCTCTACAGGATTACAAAAGTTATTAGCATGGAGGGAAATAGGCATCAACTAGACAGAGATGAAATTCATTCACTCTTAAATGGAATCCTTTTAAAATTAATTATCATAGCGGCGGAACTAATAATGTTATATCACCACTCGTTGTTTTGATAAAGGAAGAGAGGATTGGCGTCCTTAATTTAATTAATTAATTGAAATTCCATCTCTCTCCAGTAAACCTATTTATGCAGTCCATTTGATCCACTTAGATGAGTCAACAAACAAGTTTGGCAGTAACTTTCGATATAGCGTCGGAAATCTAAAATTATAAATGTAAATGGGTTTACCAAAGAGATGGAATTGACATTAATGAACATCTGTACAGAGATTGTTCAGTTTCACCATTGTGCATACATATTGCTCATCTGTAGACTTATTTGAACATGTGATGATGTTAATAGCAATTATCTGTATTAAACTGTGTCTTCGGTTTGCAGTGTTCATATGCGTGGCGTTGTCGAGCTTTGTCCTATTGGAGTGGGTCGTGGATCGAGCCTTGTCATATTCCTCCCACAGATCGAGGAAGGCAAGCTGTGGTTCCAGTTGGATTGCGCCAACAGCCCGGGGATTCTGGGTATCTCTGGGAGGCCTATCAACGACGGGAACTGGCACACGGTGTCCCTGGAGCTGAATCGCAACTTCACCAGCCTGTCGCTGGACGACAGCTACGTGGAGCGGCGCCGGGCCCCTGTCCACTTCCAGCCGCTGGGGCCTGACAGCTCCATCTACTTTGGCGCACAGGTGCAGCCACCCAACTCTCGCGGCCTGACCGACAAGAAGGGGCCACAGGTGCTGGACGGGTTCCAGGGATGCCTGGACTCGGTGATGCTGAACAGCAATGAGCTGCCTCTGCAGAACAAGCGCAGCCGGTATGCAGAGGTGGTGGGCCTGACTGAGTTGAAGCTGGGCTGCGTGCTGTACCCCGATGCTTGCGAGAAGGGCCCCTGCCAAAACAGCGGCAGCTGTACAAGCCTCCCATCTGGTGGTGAGTCTGGTGAACTGCATGTGTTGCTTGTGTCGCTGATGTTCTGTGCATTCTGAAGACTGCCTTATGCTCGTATGTGCGTACATGGATTGGGTGAGTGAGTCTTCTGGTGCCCATGCGTGCAGATGATATTGATGAAAAGTATTACTTCAGTTGACACCGAACTAGGGAAGTCATTTTGCTTGGTCGGTTTACTGTTTCACACGTTTGTTCGACGGATATAAACTCTTCAGATGATTTCTGGCTAAAGATCCAGCCGTTTGGTCTGCAGGTGTCCAAATTTCTCATTTTAACGGAATTATTTACTTGTCAACGTAATTATTGATGTATCGTGCTGGGATTTCCCAGGATTCACACACGTGGTACTGGGAGAACGGGAGTTTGTGTTTATTAAACACGAAAGATTGCTCATTCCGTTTTAAATTCCATAAATTGCATTTGAGCTTGGCCCATGGCTGAACCGTGCACACTTTCTGATTCCAACCAGATGGCTGATTTGCTGCCTGCCTCGATTATTAATCTGGGCTCACTGCTGATTTCCTTACAGGTATAGCCAGTTCCCGATCCCTCAGTGATACTTACGCAGCGATAACAGCCAAGCAAGGGCTACCAGTCAACAAACGGGATTTTGTGTATTTACGTTTTATCTACCTTTTTCTGGAACGTTCCTGCGTGTGTTTTGGCCCGTACTACACCCACATCTTTGCAGTTAGTTAGTCTGCTCTTAGATAGTAGGGGTGGTGTCAGGGAGGCCCCTGAGAAATCCTGAACAGAGCCCGTGACTTATGTCCTCCGAGATAAAGCGTGGCGTAGTCCGAGTGCTGATGTAATGAAGACATTGTGTGCTTTCTGCACAGGGTGGTCTGTCCAAAAATTCCCAGACAAGTCAACTGTTGACAAGAGTAACGGGGGAGTGTGTCAACCAATGAGAACCCTCAGATCCATGATGGCTGCATCACGGGGGCCTTCATTAAGCCTCAAATTGGATCCACAAAGAGTGGCCTCACAGCAATTATCGTCTGTGCACAATGTCATCAGCGGAGAGATTCTTCCTTCTTTCCGGGAAGAATGGGCGGATGAAACAGACTGCCCTGGGATCCCTCATTCGCTTGCTCCTCCACGTGCGCACATGTGTTGGTATTCAGAGGCGGCCAGACTTCTGGCTGCGTGTGCATGTCATCTGTGCGCCTGATTACCCCTCCATTCCATCGGGTTCACTACGGCCGTTCATCACCGGGGCAAAGGCTATAATCATTCTGTAAGCGTGCGACATTCCGCCGTTCACAGTAAGCAAACAATGTCAGGCGCTGCTGTAAGAGTGACTGGCCCTACCCTCTCCATGCAAAGTAGTTTTTATGGAGGTCGGTAGTGTGTAGAATGCATTTTTGCGGCAGTGTCTGGATGACATTGTCTAAAAGAATACAGCGCTGTGGTTTTAAAACATCCGCTTGCGGGTATTAACACAGGCAGTGTTTTGTCTGGGCTCTGAGAATTCTCCAGATTACTGTTACTTACTGTTATTTTTCCACCCAAAAAACGATGCCGGCTCCGTGTCGGCACAGACAAGCAGGCATCGATGCAATATGAACAGTGTGGGTGAGGGTGAGTGTGGGTGGGTGTGGGTGGGTGTGGGTGATTTGTGTCACTCGTAAAAAAGCCATTGTTGGGGCTCTCCAGCGGCTCGCTTGTTAATGGCGCCCGCCCGAGTACAGGCCCAGTCCTGGTGATTCAGATTCCTCGATTCTGAATCTGGCAACTGCGAACGGCAATCTCTGATCTCTGAGGTGCACGCCTGACCTCCACTGAGCTTCCTGCATAGTGTTTTGCGCCCTGCGGTGTGTTATATGCTAATAATTGGGAGACGGGGGGCTCAGAGCTTGTGGTTTCCTCGTCACCCCATATTTGGGAGACTCAAAACAATTGGCAATTAATAATAAATTGTTTATGGAAAAAAGCCGATTATGGCAAGGGTTGTGGAAGTTGCCGGCGTGTCAGGCTTTACCCAGTGAGCTCTCGGTGTCATTGCCATGCAGAAATCTCTCTATGGAGTGGTAACTCTTCCCAGCAGCCCTTACTCTGTAAGTGCGGCAGAGAGGGCGGTACCGCGGCGCCAGGCCTCCAGCTGTCCCGTATCGGCGTCAGGTCGACACTTATCTCCGGGAGACCGGCGGGGAGACTTGATGTAGCGGCGCTGTCATCCGTTTGATGCCATCCGAACGCTTGGCCTTCTCCGCGGCAGACCGAGCCGAGCCGAGCCTCCTTCAGCGCTTAACAGCATCTCACCCCCCTGCTTTTTTACGTCGCAAGATGTCTTTGGGGTATAGGAGTGGAAAGGGTGGATTAGAGTGGATTTAGAAAGAGTGGGTTTTGTACAGGATGGATCTTTTCTAAAACTTTCCTTACGTCTTCAGGGAAAGTGTTTTTTGTCCCTGAGAATATCCCAGTGTGTGAAGAAATGCTGTTCTGATCAAAAGACAGTTGACCCTTCTTTGGGGGGATTTGTGTTCCGTTCTGGGCCAGCTTTGAGTTTGAGCGAGCTGATTGGCACCATTGGCAGAGAATGACCAGGCTGCTCAAATCGGAATGGCATGCTTTGCATATCAAGGCTCTGAGTTGTCTGTGTTGTCATTTCCCCTTTATCATCTCGGGCACACATGACCCTCAGCAAAGGTTATCAGCTTTGTAGTCTTTGTTTCAGCATTCAATGGTCTACATGTGTACATCGCTGATAAAAGGCTCGCAGATAGGCTCCCCCCCCCCCTCCAAATCGTTAAATTTACTGACATTTTATTTGTTATTTCCCAGAGGCTTGGCTTTGTATTTTGGTTGGCACTCTCCTGCTTCACCCCTGCCAGCGGTTACTGGCGTTGGCTTTGCTGCGGAAACCAATCGCACATATCCGCTGGCAAATAGAGACAGAAATGTGCCAGAACAATGGAGACAATGCTGAGATGTTCTCCGTGTGTGTCTTTGTGCCTGCGCTCTCTCTTTCTCTCCTGCTGTCACAGCTGTCCTTAAAAACCCAGTGTTTGGAAAGTTAATGCGCCGTCAAGCTAGTTTTATAACTGTATCTTTGATTAATGTTAAATTTTACACTTTGTTCTTGCTGAATTGCACTCAGGACAGTCAAACCTCCTAGACATATTAAAACCATTATCCTCCCTGTTCTCGGAGTACGCAGAAGTACTGATCGCCGCTGAGTGACGTGCAAACGCAGTTTTTGATTCATGTTCAGACTAGCCAGTTCTGCTCTCCGTCCCACAGGTTTTGAGTGCAGTTGCACACCCCAGTTCACCGGGGGGCGCTGCGAAACGGAGATCACGGCCTGCGTTCCCAATCCCTGCCAGAACGGCGGCATCTGTAAAGCCATCGGGAACGCCTTCCTCTGCAGTTGCAGGAGGGGCTTCACTGGCCTCACGTGAGTCTCCTTGGAATACCGTGCACGCCACAGAATGCACACATTCTCTCAGACATTTGGAAACAGTGTTATGCTTTGCCTGTTTTGTTCCTGCCCTGGTATAGGCTTGGATTAATTAAATACACCAGAAGGTGGCAGTATATACTCTCTTTCAAAACGGCAGGTGAAGCGAGTGTATTCCCACTGGAGGATAAGCCTGTTCAGCATGCACTAAAAGTTCTGACAGATAAGGCCGTTTGCTGTTCAGTCTCAATAGGGAGCAAATATAAAATCAACACTGAGGGTTCTACTAATTTGTTTATGGCTCAAAGTCATTCCAGCGGCCGTATTAAAGTAAGCCAAAGGGTGTGGCATCGTTCGTGAATGTGGGTGAGACAGAGTGTATGAAGGCCGTGCCCTCTTTCAGGTGCGAGGATGACGTGAATGAGTGCGAACGGGAGGAGTGCGAAAACGGAGGGGTGTGCGTCAACACCTTCGGGGCATTCTACTGCAACTGCACCGCGGGTTACGTGGGCCAGTTCTGCGGCCTGCGCCCGGTGGTGGTGCCCAACATGCAGGCCGGCCACTCCTACGTGGGCAAGGAGGAGCTGATTGGCATCGCCGTGGTGCTCTTCGTCATCTTCGTCCTCGTCGTCCTCTTCGTCGCCTTCCGCAAAAAGGTCTTCCACAAGAACTACTCCCGCAACAACATCACCCTGGTGCAGGACCCTGCCACGGCCGCTCTGCTCAACAAGGCCAACGGGATCCAGTTCAAGGCCATGTGCAGCAGCGGCGACCCCTGCGGTCTGTACGGGGACGGTGGGGGGCCGCCCCAGGTGCCTGTCCGCCCCATGGCCTACACGCCCTGCTTCCAGAGCGAGTCGCGGAGCAACCTGGACAAGATGGTGGACGGGCTGGGCGCGGAGCACACGGAGATGACCACCTTCCACCCCGAGTCGCCCCGCATCCTCACCACTCGCCGGGGCGTGGTGGTCTGCAGCGTGGCCCCAAACCTGCCCCCCGTGTCTCCCTGCCGCTCGGACTGCGACTCCCTCCGTAAGAGTCCGTGGGAAAGCGATGAGGGTGAGCACAGAGTGATTTGGCCGATGCCGCCCCCCTCCAAAATAAGGGGAGCAACACAGAGATCGTAGAAAGTTTCAATGAACCCTAGGAAAGCTTGTATTTACGACATCAAACTGCCCTTTGTGGGTCATTAGGAGAGTATTATGGTTTATGATTTGTCTGTGTCTTCTTGACTAAATGTGCTAACTGTAGTTTTTAGTTTCAAAAGCAAACTGTTTCATTGCAGTCATCCCCCCCCCCCCCCCCCACTCTGAGCATACTGGCAGTTTAAATACTATTCAGAACAAACATTTACACAATAAGTTATTGAATTGTTTTTGTGCGTTTGGTACGTCTGGTTGATTGATATGGCAGAGAGCAGGATAAGGTCTCCAGATATTATGCTCCAACTCCTTTTCATCCTTCAGTCAAACACTAGCACAAAGAAGGCGGTAATTACTAGCCTCGTAACACGCTCATCTTTCTCTTTAGGGAAAGTGGTAGACATGGTGGAGGAGGTCACCTGCTTCTCGGGTAGCAACAAGGGCAGTAACTCTGAAGTCCAGTCCCTCAGCTCCTTCCAGTCCGATTCCTGCGATGACAATGGTAAGACAGCTACGCTAACACGCACTCAATGCAATGTCCCAACCCCATGTTAGGAACCGTTGACCAGACATAGTGACAATTTACCAAGCATGGCTGCTCGGGAGATTGACCCGCTGCACATCCGGGCGGAGAAATCACGTCACCAAAATGCAATCGTGTCATGTCTTTCATTGTGATAGAGATGCGTTTCAAACTGAACCACACATATGCATTTCATGTCGGTGTGTGTGCGTGCGTGTGTGTTTGAGAGTGTGTGAGTGGGTGTTGGATCACAATTACAGACGTGATTAAATCAAAACAGATGCTTCTCTTCAAGTGTGACCTTCATTGTGGAGTTGTTAAAACACAGCTCGCAGCTAGGGGCGGATTGGGGGGGGGGGGGGGGGGGGGGGGGGGGGGGGGGGGGGGGGGGGGGGGGGGGGGG
>JAOYSI010024097.1:0-33672 GCA_025775065.1 Hiodon alosoides | reverse complement strand
GAGCTGAGGCCCAGCCCAGTGAAGATGGTGGAGAAGTAAGCAGAGGCGATGGTGTGGTTGTAGTGGAAGGGGGGGCTATGTACGGAGTAGCAGATGGGAGTTGTTTCATTCCTTGGGAAGCCTGGCTCAACCATGGTGCTAGCAGATGGACTTCCAGTGCTGGAAATAAAAATTGTATTTAGTCAAGAAAAGTTAATATATCACTCGTAGCTGATTCGTTTAACTTTTTCCTGAAAATAATGATCTTTCGGTACAAATTATTCATTTTTAATCAACTTTGATATTACTATTAACTTTACTTAGACAAATTACTTATACTAATTTGTCTAAGCGAAGTTAAAAAATCTAAGTGAAAAAATATGACACCATGAACCAATTTATGTTTGTTCATGATTTACTTCATAGACATAAGCATTAATGTGGAATAAATAAAAATAAATAAATTCCACTGGGTATCAACAGATAATGTAATCACACCCGATAATTTAATAACTTATTGGATTATGTAATAAACACTACCAACCATATTACTGCATTCCATTTGTTTATGATTCAGTGTTGAGATAATTCCGAAAAGACCAATACTGCAGTCTACATTGCCTGCAGTTGCCACTTACCATGCCACTCTACTCATCAAAAGTTATTTGTTCTGCACGATTGTCACACAAGCACAATGCAGGTCATGACGCATGTTTAATTACACCGTATTTAAAAACTTTCTGTTAGAAATGTGTTCAAATTAAAGGGCTTGAGGCATTATGTCCTTCCGTTTTGATAATTGAGAAATATCAACAAAATATTTAACAAAAATGTATAAAATCTCTCTCTCTCTCTCTCTCTCTCTCTCTCTCTCTCTCTCTCTCTCTATATATATATATATATATATATATATATATATATATAGATATTACAATAATAATATGATTTCATCAGTGCTTTAGACAGGAAAAAATAAAGCCTTTTTGTTTTGTTTGTTAGTTTTTTGTTAAGTATGCAACCAGACAACCGATGTAACTCAAACTCTAGAAGGCATAATTACTAAATAAAAATCACAGGAATATAGGAGTTATGGATCTGTAGATATTTGGGCTCAGATTATAGACTGCAGTCAAGGACTTTATAAAAAAACCTTATAATAAAATTTCAGTTTTGTTATTCAACGCGACACATTATTTTACCAATCGGTTTAAAGTAATAAAAAATTATGGGAAGTCCTGTTTTGTAAGAATAGAATGACAGTCCCCACTGCATTGTTTGTCTGTTTGCCTGTAAATGTAGCAAATTTAAAATTTTGAAACTGAATAAACAAAACATAAAGGTAAGTTATTACATGATCCAGTGAAGTTATTACATTATTCATCAAAAAAATTATATTATCGGATAACAATGTCACTTCTCACCTGATAACATAATAACTACCAGGTAATTAAAAAAGTTATTAATTCGTTAAATTGTAATTATGTTCAACAAGTTTATTACATTGTCCAGCAATTTATTACATTATCCTGTTTTATTGAATTATCGGTTGTTATATGCTGTTAGACTCATTTAAAATCAAATATTTTAGAAGTCACAATTATAAATTTAAAAGTATTTTATCAGCTCTATATAAAAAGAAATGTACTGCACTTACCACTATATTTTGGACTTTGGGTGCCCACATACAGTGAAATTCAATAAACAGACTGTTCCCTGCATGGAGATGGATCGTTTTGCCCACATCCACTGTGAAACAACACAGTCCAACTAAACTGGCTACTGCATCAAACTTAGTTAAAACCCATGACTTCAGCCACTGCAGGTTTCTCTCTCCTACAGGGGATCACAGACTTTTTAATGTTTCCGACTACCTCTGTGGATGTCTTGTCTGTAGACATGTGACCTCATTTGCTGCAGATCCTGCCAAGTTCTGAAAAAACCGTGAGCAGGATAAGACTCCTGGCAGCGGATTGCAATGCTATAATATACATGTATAAACAGAAAACTGAATTTAGCTACAAACGGGAACTCGTCTCTTTATCTGATCTTTTCCACCTAACCTCAGTATGTTTTTTCAGACATAAAGGCCATGAGATGGTTTTTACCAAATGTTAAAAAATAGAAACTGTGTGGAAGAGACAATATTTACACAATCTGAAGTACAGTTACAAATTGTTTCCTTTCATTTTGCCCATTTATGCTCTTCATGCAATGTAACCAAAACATGTTATTGAGATAATATAATTTTTTAAAGTTACAAGTTTATCTTAAATATTTGTTGTCCTATAGAGATAATTTTGCTTACATTATTATTTCACAGGCACCAGTACAATACAGGCCTCTATTTCATTTAATATTCAAGCAAAGATTAGTCAGTAGTTGAGAATTCTGGCTAATGGTGTTTCTTGTCAGAATGACAACGATAATCTGGTCATTCCTGAAAGTCAGTTGCAGGGGGCTTGTCCGTGAACAGCACAGGATTCAGGAGTGGGGCCAATTCAAATAGCTCTCCCAAATTAACCCTAAATGGAAATTTTAAATGTAGAGGTTTTCCAGTTAGAGCAATCAACTGGTTTTCATGTTTCATAACTTAATATTTTACTTAATATGCTACAGATTTAACCAACATGGCCTGTTTCTCAGGGTGGTTATTTCAAAGTATACTACTTTATTCCATAACTTCCAGAGCGTTTTTCTCTAAAGCTTTGATGGGCTGGAAAACGTCAGAGCTTCCATTATTGATGAATGAACAGTTCCGCTTCAATTACAAGTGATGTTTATGTAGATTGCACTATTTCTAGGCACAGAGGAAATTCATGGGCCATACTTGATAACTTCCTGCGATAAAAGAAAGATAATTATCCTATGGGACATGGGTTGCTCATCTTCAACAGAGGTTGTTCAAGGGGCCAAGAGGCTCAAGAAGCTTAATCTAGGAGAGTACTGAGGTCGGACCTCTCTTCCGGGCCAATCATGGAGCGAAACATTGCCAACATGTAAAAAAGGGTGGGTTTAAAGGTGTGATTCTTGCCTGCAAAGTGGGGGCTTTTTAAAATTGTTTGAGCAGTTTGTCAGGAATGTGTTCTGCCACAACCTCAGGGACCGGAAAAAGAAGCAAACTGCGCTCTAATCAACTTTCTGGATTGACGGGGACGTCCGAAGAGTGCTGCTTCCCTTAACAGCAGGGCAATGACAGCCTGTTGCTAAAGCAGACAAGTGGACAAAGGTGAACAGAGCACATAGTAATGTATCGTTCAAACAAGCAATTGATTCTTACCCCATTTTATTTCACATTTTATTAAGAGCAGGAGGCTGCTTGGTCACTGGTCTGCTTTTAATCAGGGCAATCGGAAGGTCCGCAGGGGTGGGGGTGGGAGTGGTGTTGAAGGAGAGATTTATGTGTGCAGAACCACTAAGGGTGGGGGATGGGGCGCAGGGAAAGAATTATTCACTTTTTAAATTGAATTTGTTCCAGGAGAAATCAGGGGAAAAACTAGAGACAAACCACTTGAGAGGAAGAAGAAACCACTATAATAAATCACTAAACACGATCCAAAGATCTGTCGTGAACGAGCAGCATTTTGTGCAAACACAGACTAAAGATTGATTTTAACACTTCAAGTGGGCGTGAAAAAGTACTCTGAAACATTCACCACGCTGTGACCTAGACAGGCTTAAATGACCCTTACTTCTCGTGTATCATAAACATGATCGTGCTGTTTACACTATGTTTATACTGCTTTAGCAACAAAATGTTGGATTTTACTTGAAGTCCAGAAGATGGCAGTGTTAACGTTTCAGGAAGAGTCCACTATGACTCTTTATTCTAGCAGATTGAAACAGAAACATCTATCAATTTAAATTGACTAGGATTTTTGCGATTTTCTAATAAGTTTTCACATAATAATAAGTAACGGATGTAAAGCAGCTATTTAAAAAAAAATCTAAACTTCTATTTATTTTAAAGGTATTTTGGAACTGCAATTATAGATAAATACACATAATTGCTGATGCAAGATAATGTGTAATCTCTGTATTAACAACAAACAGACACCAAACTCTTTTGGGAACCCAGTTCCCCAAATTCTAAGCTTCAGAGCAACATGAAACAAACCATTAAAAATGGTCTAATTGTGATTGATTCAAGCACGGACTCATAAGGAAAAGGACACAGAGGAAAATGACCCAATACGCACAGATGGTTAATTTTATTAAAGCATTTTTAAAAATTGTATTTTTTACCCAGAGTGTCAGTATAAATTTCTCAACACAGTGCAGACATCTCGATTAAATTGTTAGGCGCGTGTATCAACAGATGTAAGGGAGGATCAACACCATTGTTTGTAATGAATAATTAGACATCTACAGATGAAAGCAGATATGAAGCGTATAACTCCAACTTGCACAACAACACCCAAACTCATTCTTGAAGATTTCTCTGTTCTGAAAACTTAGGACAATTGACAAAATTATCGGAGAAAAATCTACATTTCTGATACAAAAACCCTAAATGATTCCTCTGTAGGCTACAATTTCATTGCTTTGCATCATTCAGAATCTAACAACAAACAAACCCCCCAATGCTAACTGTGGAAAATAATATATATTTAAAATCTATTTTTAAATATCTAACAGTAGATAAATATCATGCAGGTGAACCAAATGCAGTTAGTTTTCTGGGCTGAGACAGGAGGAAAAGGAATCAAATGATGTACAAAGTGTTTTTTTTTTGTTTGTTTTCAGACACTTTTTATATACAGTTACACAAGCTCAGGTATTCAGGTGGTCAGTTCCAGGTTCATCCCAACATTTACAAGGTAATGTTTGTATCAACGTTCTGTTGGTATAATCTGTTTCATATTAGATTGGAAAATATTGTCAGTCAATATTTAAATATAAACCATAAATATTAATTAGTTGTCTTGAAAGTTAAATAATTATGAATTATTTGCTATCAACTGCAATCCAACAAATGTCAGCCTAGGTCCCTTTTTATTTCAGTAGCGATTTTGAGCTCTATTCCATGGGGTTTGTCTTCCAACAGAAGCAAACAGGTTTTACCAACTGATAGCAGTACCAAAATGTAGTCCCCCAATCGTTTGCCAAGTAACTCCAATTTGATAAATAAAAAAATCAAATTTAATTTGTTATAGCGCTATTTTTACAAACAGAATTTGTCATAAAGTGCTTAACAAGTTGCATTTTCCAGAGGGAATCCAAAAACCAGAAAACCTACTGCTATGTGGGAAAACTGAAAATTAATTCCCTGACCCCAGAGGCAGTCAAGAGAACTCCTGGAAAATGACATAATGGTAGACACATACAGAATACAGCAAAAATAGAATACAGAAAACAGTGAGGTTCTTTTGGGAGGTCCATTCTTGCTGCCAGGACTGCACTGGAGTTGATAACCCTCTTCAGATTTGCTTCGCCTTATCTCTCCCACCTCGGGGGAGAAACCGCTCAATAAAAGCAGAACGCAGTTAGAGCAGGGTAAAATAACTAGTAGGAACGACACTGGCAGGCAAAAGTTTAGTAAATTACTTTGATAATTAATCGGATTAATCAAACAAGTTAACAGTCCCAAGAGGTGATTGTTTAAGATACCATCCCAAGTTGCCAGTATGGTAGACTGAACATGGAACATTATTTTAATGCTAAAAATGAAGAACATCGTTTAGGCCATGGAGCCTCCAAAAACTAGCCAGCTGAAACTTTGTGCTTTATTTCTTTGTTTTCATGGGGATTTCCATACAAGCTTGTGGGAAAATGCTAAGAATCACAATTTTGCAGAATTTATGCAGACTAGAGAGAATTACAATCACCTGTATACAAGCATTTTCTCCGCCTCTAGTTTGTAATTTATACATTATTATATTAATATGGGCAGAGGTGATATGTTTTACAGAAACATTAATACATTATTGGAACATAAAACCAACATGAATAAATGTGGTAATTATTTATTTAAAGTGTCTCACATGTAATATATATTTGAAACATTTATAAATGTCTATTTTTTATAACAAAACAAATATATTTAAACAGGACAATTATTCACACATATAATAAATGTTGCAAAATGTAGTATTTACTTAAATATGAGCAAATACTGCATTTAAAAGTAATTGTAATTTGTGTTGCATTTGGCATCCCATAGGATTTAACTTCAAAAACCATGGATATAACTTCCAAAGAGTAGGCGGACCAAAGGTCCTGGATTCAGTTAAGACTGACTGGTTTTCAGACACGGTCCAGAAAAAGAACAGAGCGAAAAAACCAGTATCACTGTACTGGGAGTGTTGCCAAGGGTAACATTCTTCAACATTCACAACGGGGTTAGCAGTTAGCAGAGGAAATTTTCGTCTTACTTTTCAGAAGCATCAAATCAAATTATAGAACAGCGAGATTACTATTTATTCTGGATAATAACTGTTACTTGATATCTTGTCAATGTTCACGAAACAAAAAAAGGACGTACCATGTATGGCCGGACAAGCCAACAACAGCAAGAATTCACTGGTTATTATAACATAATTATTCCTCAAATTCAAAGTTTATTAGATTAGCTCATCTACTACTTAAAAATGTAGAATACTTAAAAAATACTATCTGTAAAATACTATCAATAATATTAATTCCACTTTCATCCTGCAATCAATTTGGCTTTATCGAATGACAAAAATAAAAACACGCACAAAACTGCGCTTCACTCCCTTAAACGTTTTCAAAGAACCACACAATATGTCATAGTTACAAATAAACACTCCATACGTCGTACGTGAGCCTTTGAGTGATGAGTTAAATCTATCAGCTGAGGTAACTGATATGTGTACCGTACATAAATATTAATATAAATGGAAAATAATGAGGAAATGGCTCCACCAGCTGGTAATAGAGGACATGACAACTGTTGCTAGTGGACACAGCAGGCAGCTCCCTAATTATGCCATTCGCTCTGATGAGCCTTCCCGTCACATGGCTTGGAGGGTGCTTGGAAGCAGAATATTGGTGGTAGTGAGCGATGGTATAGAGTGTTAATTGGCTCTGATAGGCTCATATTTCAACTCACTTTTCTATAATAAATAAAAAATAGACTGCCTTTTAATAATATGATCAAATAAACATTTATTTATTTGTCCTCCTAATGTAAAAAAATGCAAACAACATTTCTGCTTGAAAAAAAAGAAATACATATTTCACAATAAGGTAAAGTTACAATAATCAAGATAATACATCCTTAATGTTTTATAATGCTAATAATAAGGCTGTTTTGGAAATACAAAGTTGACTACTCACAGCTCCTTCCATGACTGTTACTCTGCACACCAATCGGTATCTCTTTACATCATGACGGTTACTCTGCACACCAATCGGTATCTCTTTACACCATGACTGTTACTCTGCACACCAATCAGTATCTCTTTACACCATGACTGTTACTCTGCACACCAATCAGTATTTCTTTACAAATAACAGCACTAATCCCCTTTTGGGGAGGGTTACTTCATCATACCAGGAAACATCACAGAGTGAAGACACATTCTGACACCAGTAAAGGAGAGCTCTGCTCTGTAACTATTAAGAGACTCTTTTGTGGCACGCATTAAGCAGTCTTGGGTGAATGCATGTACACCATTGCATGTACTCCACTGCATCCTAATTAAAAGTCCATCAAACAAATCTCTGCAAGAAAAACCAAAGAAGCAAGCGGACGCTGTCCAAGGCAGAGTGACCAGGAAGCGGACGCTGTCTGAGGCAGAGTGACAGAGCACTACCCATGTTGCTATGACAGCTATGTGTGTCGTTGCTGAGTCCAGGGCTTGCTCGGGTCACAAAAGGTTAGGAGAGAGAAAACCAAAGATGTGGAAACTCTCAAGGCCTGGAGTCGGATCCCACAGCAGGTGAAATGCTCCCTGGTGCTCCCATACGGACAACACACAGCCTCAAAAAGGGAGTTCTTCCATTCAGACACTGATGAGTGAAGACACAGGGGCTAGCTGGAACCGGTGGGCTTGGTTCAAATCATCACATGTACTGACACTGCCAGAGCTGTGCGTTTCCAAGTATAAATACAGTATTCTCCAAGAATAACAAAGCATGTTTGGTATAGACAGAAACTAGCAAAATAACACAAGTCTAATACTAGCAATATGAATGATCACTGTAACATGTTTGCAAAGGATGTTGGCCGCCGTAGATGCAGTGGTGGAAACTGGGATACAAACCTTCTCAAAGAATGACTCCTGGCTCAGGTTTAATCCTACCAAAGCTTCTTTCTGTTAACTTTGACCAAACAGGGACAAATGGCAGCCTCTTACACCCAACTGTACACGGCACTAAAAACCAGCAGCACAACATGTAAAAATACTAGTAGTAGTATTATAATAAAAAAATAAATTTAAGCATGACTTCTCAGGTCTATTAAATCACGGAATGATGTCACAGCGACTTCTGCAAGAACGCTTTGTGCAGGAATGCGACACAAGTTCGTGGTGAATTTTTCAACAGCCCAAAATGTTCAACGTTTCACTTATCAAGCTCCACTGAATCTGACACATTTCAGGTGCGATTGTCTAGGAAAACATTTTTTTAGCTTTGTCACTTCTCTTCTTCGTAAGACAAGACTCAATACCCCGTCAATCCTGAACTACCCTATAGTCGCAATCCTTGGCACTGAAGATAGGCATGTTGCTTCAGAGATTTAAAATCTTTGATAATAATTTGACCAAAAAAAAATGTGGATTTGCTTGGTAGGAGTTAAGTTCATTTTAGACACCTTAAATTGATAGAAATAAACCCTCTTCCGGCTATGTCTGTCATCTTTATGGAGAAAGGTGATTAATCTCTAACCCTGTTCCTCAATTTGCTCAAATCCCTCAAAATACCATAAATTTAGCGAAATGTGATCTTTCAAATACTTTTTCACAATTTTAATTTAATTTAGCACCAATCATTAAGTTTATTTTAATTTATTGATTATTGTAGTTTGTACTTTAAATTAATCCAATGTTAGTTGGTTCTTAATAGGTTTTATTTTTGCAACAGATGTCCACAAAGCATATTTTTTCAGTTAGGTTCTTTCTGTTGCTTTCAAGCAAGTATCTATGGCTCCGGAGACTGCTGATAGGGACGGTGGAGTTGGTGATGAAATTTGTTTTACGTTGCATAGTGATCAAAGCTTCCTAGGTACTCCAGACCTGCCTGATAGCAAAACTGGTATTCGTCCTGTTTGGAAAAACACAGAATGGACACTGTAAGCATTTCAACTGCACACACTAATTTCCCTCCACAGAAAGTCTCCCATAACACAATACATTTTCATTAACTAACAGCTTCGTGAAAATGCACCACTATCTTGTTTGCACAAACTGAAGCTATTAACAGGGAAAGTAAGACATGGATAAGGACCCGACATGCTAATGGCACAGGCCCCTGTTTAGCTCCTCACCTCTGTCTGCACCATGGCTGGACGCTGTGTACGCAGCATCTTTACTGTCTGGAAGATGTCCACCACGCCCTCATAGCGCATACGCTCCAGAATGATACTGAGGGTGATGAAGACTCCAGTTCGGCCAACACCCGCGCTGCAGGGCCACAAAGGAAGAGGGAGAGTGCACCGCTGGGAGGTTTGACCAACATGGCAACGCCTACTAGTCCCACCATTTCACTTCTGACTGGCACACATGGAGGCACAGCTCAAATTGGGTAGCTCAAATAGTATTCTCTTATTTTTACATATTTTTCCTAAGCTTTGCCTAAATTTAGAGTCAGCTTCCGATTTTCATGAAAGTATCACATATGTACTGATCCACATTCACAAAATAAAAATAATAAAACTCAACCCACAAAATAAGTACTGGTAATCATTAACTAAACTGAATGGCAGGGAGGGCCGCTGCTGTTATGTAAATCATGAAAACTTAGTTTAATGACACATTTAATGATACATTGTGAACATCTGGTTGATTTGGTTTTTACAGATCTCTATAACACTCACTGGAGCAGTGGATGGCAGCAGTAAGGCTTATGGAGTTAGAGACTATATGAGCTAACGTTAGCAGAGTTAGCTGGGCAAACTCAGGGTGTAGCATTGGAGGTTGTGGTGGCAACGGTTGGGCAAAACGTGGGCAAATGGTGGGTCTGAAAGCACAAACAGATTTCTGTTTTGTTGTGTTTTTTTTGAAAGGTGGGCGATCGGTTTATTTCGCTTAATTTTTTCTCAGAACCCAGCGACCTGTATTTTTCAAGTGGGCAACGATAAAAAGTGCAATGATTAGTGAAGCTGAAATAGTGTCTGCATAATGGCCAAAAGTGTAGCTTGGATTATTTAACAATTGGGAGGTAGGTAGGGAGAACAGATGGGATGAAAACCTCCTCTAAATTTATTAACTTGCACTCACAGACGATAATGTTGCATAAACATGTCGGGCTAGGACCCAGTTGGCTTCCCTACATTCAGCAGCCCATGCCTGAGATCTTTTGCTGGTAGACTGCATTTGTCACTAAACGGGCTATTTGAGTGGAAACCAACACCACATTCCAACATTATTTAGAGGTCCGGACCCTTTAGTGATGCTGGTAATGTCACCAACTGAACCCCTACCCCTCTTATCCCATTATGTCTAACACGGTCATTACTTGAACTTTGAAATAGCGCTCCCACCTAAAAGTGAGGGCTGTTAGCGCATGTTCTATGTAACCTCTTTAATGTCTCTCCTCTTTCCATCCTGGCCTCACTTTTGTTTCACTCTCACCTGCAATGGACTGTGATGGGGCCGTCCTGCCCAAACTGCTCCTTGGTTTTATGCACCTGTCCAATGAAGTCGATAAAGCCCTCTCCAGACTTAGGCACACCCTGCTCTGGCCAGTCCGTGAACTGGAACTGCCGTACTGTCCTGGACTGTCCGTCCTGCAGAAGAAAGTGAAATGTTAGGGAAGGAGGAAATAGAAATGGAGGAATGAGGGAAGGAGAAAGGTAGACAGCAAAGAGAGTGGGGTTATACAGTACAGTACTGGGCAAAAGTCTTAGGCACATTGTAAAAGCATTCCGTAAAGTGAAGCTGCTTTCAATAATAATTAAATGAAAAGTTTCTAAAAATAAAATAAATACTATGAAGGTAAAAAACTAAAATAAATAAATATTAAATATTATATATTAAATCAATATTTGGTGTGACCACCCTTTGCATCAATTCACTGCAGTGCAGATGTTTCAAGCATCTTGGAACATTTTCCATAGTTCTTCTATAGACTATTGCTGTCTTGCTTACTTCTGTCTGTAAAGCTAATCCCAGAGTGGATCGATGATGTTGAGATCAGGACTCTGTGGAGGCCATACCATCTGTTGCAGAACTCTTTGTTTATCTTTTAGAAATCTAAAATTTGCTTTATTCTACTGACACTCTAATGCAGAAGAAAAAGAATATACATCAAAGACTACATTTATGTAAAAAGGCTAGGGTGCCTAAGACTTTTGGACAGTGCTGTATAAGATAACAAGCCCCGGTTATGTTTTGCCAAACCATTCTCCCCAGACTAAGGCTAATGCACACATTGTAGGTTGGCAGAAGAAGTGAGGCAGCAATCTGGTATGGTCTAGCTCCAGTGCCTGGACAGAGAGAGTCTGCTTCCTGTCCAGTGGACTTGCACTCCTGTGAAATCTCCTAAGAAGAAATCCATCCCATTTGTATTTAGGGAGATTGGTGCCCTGTACAAGCCATTGCCAGCATTCCAGGATTTTCAGGACTGTGGAGGTGAGACTGAAAGGAGTAGATGATACGAGGAGATTCTGGACACCTGACAAGGCAGAGGTCCAAGCACCTGACAGTCTTGAGATGATAGAGGAGGAGAACAAATACTATTTGGGGTGTAAATTCTTCTGGGGATGAAGTGCTAGACCATTACAAAAGAGGTGCAGCCATCTACCCCCCAGGACACTCCAGAAGAACTCCACTGCTGCCACCTGCTAGTGCCTCTCTGGCTGGAACACGTAGCACAGCTGCAAACAAACTGGTTCCTCCTCCATGCTCTGCCAGGCTACACCATTGGCTGGGAGGTCTGACAGCCTCTTCTTTTTGATAACCAAAATAATCCACATATTCCTTATCCTAAGGCTGACCCGGTATATTTATTGGATATTTGATTTATATGAAATATGAAAAATATGAAATATGAAATAAGATTTTTATTTATATGAAATCAATTTCCCACACTTTATTTAAGCTGTAGCTATTAATGATTACATTAGCAACAAAACTACACAACCTGCTAAACTGTGTGGGACATCAAGATTCTATTGCGCTTGGTACGGCATACAGCTGCCAATTAAAGGTACAAAACATTTAATAAGGTTGAGGACTCACTACTCCTCATGTTGCTAAGGGTAAATCTCCTCTCTTTGGCAGCCCCAGTGAATCTCCTCTCTCCAACAGCCCCAGTGAGCAAGCAATTCTAACTGAGACTGACGCTTTCTGACTGAATTTTTCTGATATTTTTTGGATAGTCTTGTGGGAGGAGGCGAAGCACAGTTCAACCCCTTAAATTATTATCTCCCCCATACCACTACTACCCATTTGTGCTGCCTTTGATTAAAAGCCTCTTTTGCTCTTCAGGGAGAAATATTGTACGACACAAGCTCACAAAAAGGGTCAAAATTGATTTAACAAGGATCTGGCCTGGGTAGCATTAAGTCTGCCTTGGCAGAAGAAGTACATTTATTAAAGCTCTCCCCAGGGTAGACTACGATAGACAGTGGTTTGGAAAAGTGTGCCAGGCAAGTGGGATTACGCAGTTTCCTTGCCAGGCTGAGGTACAAACAAAACACTCAACGACTGTGGGCAGGAAGAGGGTGTGGCTGAGTGGTTAGAAGCATGAGCCGTGACTTAATTTCCTGGCAGTAGCTCACCCGTGCGTCTGTGACCTTGAACTCTCTCAGGATGTACTGGGGCATATTGTACTCTGCCATGGGGTCCACCACAAAGTACTGGTACCGGGCTGAACGCTCTGCAGGCCAGTACTGGTGACACTTCTCCTGTGGGTGAGAAAACATATAGACCAACAAATAAACACATATGCCCAAAAATATACATACAAAGAGAGAAGCACACACAAACGCAGACGATTATAAGAGAGGGAATTTGAAATCGATGGATTCAATTTGATGCATCGTCTGTTGCTGGTTGTTGATACTTGTGTCCATTTTTGTTGCAGTGGCTACAAGTTATACACTATACAGTGCATAAAGGGCAATGAGGGGGATGAAGTAGGGATACTCACCCGACCCATCTCCCTCAGCTTGGTCAGCATCACCACAATGGTGGAGTTGTTCTCCCACAGCATTCTCCAGAAGTCCTCAGTGGTCTCAGCCAATGGGCCCTGCGTAGCAATGTAGGCCTTCTGTTGTCTGAGGACACACACACGAAAAAAACAGAGAGAGAGAGAGAGAGAGAGAGAGAGAGAGAGAGAGAGAGAGACACACACACACCACACAAACAGACACAGAGACACACACACACACACACACCACACAAACGGACACATACACACAAATACAAAAACAGACAAACACACAAATCACGCAGAGACATGCACAGAAACACACACACAAATACAAACAGACACCTCATTAGAAACGATCTCCTGGTTAGAATTGAAATTTTCTTCAAAAACGCTGACCTGATGAGTAGACTCTTACCTGTATCCATCGATAAAGCTACCGTTGATGTAGTCTGAACCCTCCAGGCCACGGATGGGCTGCAGACACACACGTGTGGTCTCGTAGGGCATGATGTTCACAAGGCGGTTCTTGAATTTGTTACAGTGCAGGTTGGCACTGATGAACCTAGACGTATGGGCCTTGGAGTTGGCCAGGCGCTGTTGACAGAAGTAGCCAGGAAACTGAGAGCACAGTTTGCAGCCATGAGACTGAGAGCAAAATGTCCTCAGAGCACCAGGACAATTATTTTATGTTCTTCAGTTATTTTACTATATACTTACATATAACTAAGTTCTAGCTCTTGCTGCCTTCATGGTTACAGTCTCCCACTCAAACAAGCCCTACTGGGATGGTGGCAAACATACAGGGGGTTACCTTGAACTCCAGCTCCATCCCGGTGACATGCTCCCCACTCTCCACCTGCGCCAGTTTCTGGATGTAGGAGTAGAGGCTGCGGGCAGCCACCTCGGTGTTGCCGCAGACGACAGCCTCCAGCAGGGCGTCGTGAATGAAGCTGTACTGGTCCTCCGTCTGCACCATGTAGTTGCGTTGAGAGCGTATCAGAGTTACATGGCCGTAGATGTCCACGGTCTTCTCGTGCTTCATGCGCTCAATCATGGCGTCAATGACAATGAAGCAGCCGGTACGGCCCACGCCAGCACTGAGGGAACCGGGGAGGAAGAGAGTGATGACCGGATCCTGAACATTAAAGGCCCAGCACTGAGGGAACCGGGGAGATAGAGAGTGATTCCCGGATCCTGAACATTAAAGGCCTAGCACTGAGGGAACCGGGGAGACAGAGAATGACGACCGGATCCTTAACATTAAAGGCCCAGCACTGAGGGAACTGGGGAGACAGAGAGTGATGCCCGGATCCTGAACATTAAAGGCCCAGCACTGAGGGAACCAGGAAGACCGAAAATGGGGACTGCATCCAGCACTGGGAGATGTGTAGATGGCCAATTAAGTATATAAGACATAAAGGTATACACAGCATAAGTAGAACAAATCAATAACAACACAGGCGACACCGCATCAATAAATACTTCTGCAGTTTTACTGGGATGCATTACATTGCATGTTACCTGCAGTGTACGATGATGGGCCCGGCATCTGGGGGATTGCATGTTTTCACCCTCCGTAGAAAGGCCAGGAATGGTGTAGGGTACTCAGGCACGCCGTGGTCAGGCCATGCTGTGAACTGGAACTGACGGACCTCTCGTTTCTCGCTTGAGCCATTCTGGGGGACAGTGACACAAGCACATGCAGTCTCTCAGTAAGACTGCTTAGACCCTATTTACAGACTAGCCTATATAAAGACTCGAAGGATTAAATTGTTCGGAGGACTAGTCAGTTTCCATGTATGCATTAGCAGCTGATGCAATATTACGCAATAGTATGCTGAAAGTCAACGCTAAGATATCCATAATAATATAAATATAGTAATAGTAATATAATATAATATAATATAATATATCAAATAACAATAATAATAATAATAGTAATTTCCTTGTTTGTATCATCATCATCTCCACAGAGGAATAGAATAGCGATTAAGAGTGGCTGGCCGGTGAACACTAAGATTCAGAGATTACTGCACCACCACTGAAGCACTCTTCCTGATTTGTCAATGTTCCAGAAACCGGAGCAGCCCTTCCTCACAGCCATCATTTCCCAGCCTCTCACAGAAGGAGCTTTCTGCATTTCAATGCCAGCGCACTTATTCTCCAACTGTGGGCTTTTAGCATACATTAATAAATAAACCTTATAATTAAACCTTCACAATTGACTGGTGTCTTTTGTGAGGATTTGATTTTTATTTATTTCGCTTTCTTTTGACTGCCTAGCATCAGTGAATATTTACATCTGGGTGGAATTGTTCTTTTCTGCATCAGCTGCTACAGATCACTGCATAACCACAGATGCAAACAAACCCACAGACACTTCAGCTGACTGTGATATGATGAGAAAGTGAAATTCTCGAGCTTAAGGGACCAAATAAGTCATAGAGAGTGATGAGAAGGAGATGGGGGGAGGAGAGAGGCGAGATACAGGCGAGATACAGTGGGAAATACTTTTGGGTTAGCTTTCTTTTAGGAATAGCTGATATCTGAAAACACAGAAAAACCTTGTTGCATACATTTTCTACAGCTTTCATACCACCATCAGCCGCTGTTAAAGTTAATAAAACTTAATAAAACATACCAAGCTCTACAGCTCAACGCACAGTTCTTGATTAGGGGAGAGCTAAGGAAGTGGTCCTCATTTAAGTCAACTCTTGTCTCAACTTAATGTTCTTGTTCAGAACCTAACATGTTCCCCTCAGTTCAAGCTTCCCCGTGTATTTTATTTTTTTATTTTTGTCTGCCCCCTGTACACCGGGCACATGCCAATTAAATACAAACTTCCGCTCACTTAGCTAAGTGGTTTTCATTCACACTAAAAGATGACCGATTGGGAGCAATACTTGAATGATTTAAATGACAGTGGAATCTTTTCAAGCTAGGGACACAGAAATAAATTGTATATTCTCTTCCTAGAACTCTCTCCTTTCTTTTTACACATGCTCACAGCCCTGCTATTCACTGCCAGCTCCTACATGGCGGTTCTCCGCCTGGCTGACTCACTGTCTGTTTTTTATTTTACTTACCACTATTTATCTTTATTATTGGGCTGCGCCCTGGCCCCCCTCTGACAGCTGTTCCTACCTTGTGGAGGGAGAAAGTGCGTACACAGAAGGTGGCCAACTCAATGGTGTCCAGCAGTGTCACCTGGACAATCCCGTAGCTCTCCGTGCCCCGGCTGGGCCAGTATTGATCACATTTCACCTGTAGTGGTCGCACAAACCAGTTAGCAGGCAATTCCCATGGCGTGGAAGTCCCACCCCTGCCCTTCATCGCGGCAGAACTGCCGTACTGCTAACGCATGTCAAACACTCACGCAAACCTGCATGTCAAACACTCATGCAAACCTGCATGTCAATACCCCTCTGAAGGGTCCCCTTCACGTAAGCCACTGCGTCTTGCCCCACATTCGGACACCCGGTAATCCTGAGTGACAGCTATCTATCATGCTGTAAAATAGTTTTCTTTGTGTCAAGAGCAGTAGGCACACCAGATACGCTATCTGTCATTTTCTGTTTGATGCAGATGGAAACTGACCGGGATCACTGAGGAAAGCGCATGTTTTGCCATTTTCCCATCACTTCCCTTCAATCCTGGCTGGTCTGACAGGGGCCGGTAATGTACCGATTAAGTGGGATTACGAGAGAGTGTTCGCTGGAGGGCACGTGACAGGAGAGATGAGGGGAGAGGAAGTCCCATACCAAAGCCCTCCCGTCAAAGCTAATCCAAGCTCCCAGATGCACACTGAATCAGCGTTGGCTTCCTTCCTTTCCATTCTCTTCCCTCACGAGAGTAATTTAAACTGAAATGTTTGTTTCTGCCTTGCTAACCTCTGTTTGTTTCTGCTTTACTGACCTTGCTAGCCAAAGTTCCTGTACAGTTGTCGGTGACAGTCCTAATACTTTCAGGCTTTCAAGCAGAAAGTTGAGGTCTCGACAGTTCTTATGAACAGAAATAGGTTTTTTCAATGGAACAGTGAAAACATTGCCTCTGCGTCTCGGCAAATATCAGGTGCAAAATGGAATTTTTTTTTCCCATTTTAACCCCATATTTAACACAAAAGGCTGCCTTTTTTGCATAAATATCAACTTTAAATATTAAATATTTGGTTAACTATTACATGTAAAAAAAATACAAATATTTGATACATTATGATTATATTGATAAATACTAATATATATTTTTTATATTTATACATGTCTCACACATGCCGAATAGATTCAGTGTCCAGTTTGCACTAAAAAATGGCACTAAAAATCTTACATGGGTTTGCATAAAAAGCCGCAAATGGGTTTTGCGTAAAGCCCATGTCTTTTTCACTAACATAAATTAGACTCTTTTTTTTGGTGCACATCTTAATTCTGTTAATGTATTGATTAATGTGATGTGGCAGCCATCAAAATGAAAAAAAAATTGGGAAAAGCATTCCTCTGAGTAAACAGTTTGCATTGGAAATGGCGTCTCACATTGTCATTACTACCACATATCATTAAATGGAATGACAATCTCTCATGTGAGTCAAGGGAACTTAAATTTAAAATGAGCCACTAAGCACAGCCATTGCACTGAATAGAGAACATTTTGACATTTAGTATGTTGCCAGTATAAAAGAAAAAAACAACATTGATTTACAAAATTGAATATTGGTTATTCTTAAACTCACTTAATTGCGTAAAATTCATAAAAAAATCATAAAAACTCACTTATAGTATGGGTCTTAATTATTATACGCTTAATTATTTTAATAATCTTAATTTTGTAAATTAAAAGCCATTATGCAAAACTGTATTGATTTCATACCTCTGGTGGTATGGAAATCTAAAAAGAAAACCCTGAATTTAAAAGGAACTTGCATTAACTTACTTTGTTATATTCAATAACAGTAATACAGGGGGCTGAACACATGCATGTCAACTTCTCTTACATCTAGTTTGCCTGGATTTATGTTCATTAAATTTCACTTGACTTTACTTAATTGCTTATGTTTCACAATTTATTTCTAGATAACACTCAAGCTAACCAATTTTAAAGGCAGGCAACACATTTGGGTGAAATTATTTTCATTCAAAGCACCTTATTTTCAGTCCATTACACCTCAAATTGAACCATGTTCAACCCAAGGAAATAGCTAAACTAAACTCTTTAATTTTTTTTTCATGCAGTTTGACGACTACAACATTACACATAAAAATTTTAATTTATAAAGATATAAAGTCATAGTTGAAGTCTTGTGAAAATACACAACAAGGAATATAAGCAAGCCTATGTCAAAACAGAATTTCAGTACAAATGGTTTGCAAGCACCCATTGCCTTGAGCCACATATTACTCCACCTCTAGTTCTGATCGTAACCAATTTGCATACACTTCCCAGGATAATTAAATGAATTAAACATATTTAAATGTAAAATTCTTCATTTACTTTTACATTCTTCTTAAGTGAAATTGTTGATTAAATAGTTTATAAATAGTTTATAAAACTATATAAAAATAATGAACATAATTTATAATAGTTTGAAACGTCATTGTTAAAACAATGTTATATATTTAAAGTTGGCTCATCAAAGACAATATTTTGGGTATTTAACTGATATTTATATGACATACCTCATCCCACATCTATCGCTCCTTTAATTTTTGACATTGATTAAGATGATAGTGATCTTAATCCCTGACCCCTGGATGGTGTGTGGGATGACCCTCACCCGTGACTTCTCCTCCAGTCTAGTCATCATCACCATGGTGGATGCTCTCTGTTCCCACACCATCCTCCAGAAATCCCCAAAGGTCTCCAGTAGTGGCCCCTGGGTGGCGATGTAGGCATTCTGCTTGCGGTAGCCATCAGTGTAGTTAGCATTGATGTAGTCACTGCCAAGGATACCTGAACAAGAGAAGAGTTGGCTGAAAGTGAAAATCAAGTGGAAACTCAGCTTGTGCTGTGGACACAAATTGGGCCATGGTAGTGTGATTTGGGGATTAGGACAGAGAGAGAGAGAGAGAGAGAGAGAGAGAGAGAGAGAGAGAGAGAGACCAGATCTGACCTTCAACAGGCATGAGGATGACACGGGAGTGGTCGTAGGCAATGACGTTGGCGTAGCGGTTCTTAGGTTTGTTCACTTCCAGGTTGGAATGTTCCCAGGTGAACTGCTGACCAGGGTCAATAGACTGTGGAGCAGACACAAAGACACAGGACATTGGTCAAGCAAACTGCATAATAAGTGGGGGCAGCATGTGAGAGTGCAATTATAAGCTGTCTGTCTCTATTAAGTTTAACAGCAGGCAGGTTCCTGAAGATCATGGCTGTAGATAGTGGAGGGGAAAAGCAATAAACACAAGGGGAAATGAGGCAACATGAGGCAAGGGTGATAACTGCTTGGGGCAATAAGAAAAAAATGTATTCCCTTGTAAACTGAGTAAATTTAGCATATCACTACAGTGGACTACTAGCTCTTAAAGCAGTGGCTCTCTCCTGGACCCACCATAAATGATGTGTTCATTTAGTACCAGGCATAGAAATTGCGACGTAGGGCCAACAGTACCCAATATGGAGGTTCAAGTATAAGCAATATCTTCACTGTCTTCAGCCTGGTTTCCCTCTCCAGACTAGTGCATCGCCTGTCTATCACCGTGGGAGTTTCCTCTCTCTACTGTCATTCTTACATTTAGCTCCCCGCGGAAGGGGAGCTGAAAACCGCTGACTTACATGCATGGCAGTAACGGAGGACAAACAAATATCCCCCCACCCAGTGAGAGTGTGAATAACAAGTTACAATTTTACCTTTCAGTTACAAGCCTTGTCACCTTAACCACTACACCAACAACTTGAATTATAATGCTGTGGGCATAACGTCCAATCAGCCTCCAATCACACCCTTAGTCTCCACCCACTTTTTCAGCCAATCACAATCCCAGGGAAACAATACAAGAGCCAGTCAGGAGAGACGCTCTCTCACCTCATACTCCTGTGAGAACTTCAGGTTGTCATTGGCCTTCAGAAGTTCCGTGTGCTCAGCCAGCTCTGCGATTGGAATGGGGGGGTGGTTGGCCATGCCTACTCAGGGAACAGAACAAGTGGGGGTGGGGTAGTAAAAATCTGTCAGAGGGTTTATAAAAGTAATGGACTGACACAAAAACCATGAAAAATAGTAACAACAAGGAGCAAAATGGGACAGAAATGTGAGATGAAAGTATACACAATCTCTCATGTGATCAAGATGCGTGGGGCTAGGACAATCGTGGATCAGGCCAGGAATCTATTCTTCTTACACTTTACACCTCTGCACTAATGCTCCTGAGGCACAGTGTAAAATTACAGAGTGCGGAAGACGATTAAAGACGATTTTTGCAACAAATGCTCAGATCAATTACTGTTAATTCTTTGGTTTTTAATAGCTTTCATTCAACAAAGTCTTTGGCCTTCAGCTTTCAGTTTTTGACTCAGAAATAATAATAATAAGTGTGAAACAAGCACACTGCTATTAAACAGTTTGTAATCCCCTCACTGATCAATGGTAAGGTGAAAAACACTCCTAACTGTTCTGCTTAAGATAGAATGTTCAATAAACCTAATTGTAAATAAAAATGAAGTTAACACACACACATGCATATATATATATATATTTAATAATATATATTAAAATATTAAAAATATATAAAATATTACATACAAAAAAGTCATAACAACTAGCAAAAATGTTTAGCTTCCACTACAACACCCTCACCAACAGCAATGCCAACATCACACCAATACCAGCATTAGTACTTCAACACCCACACTAACTCAGCACCAGCCAATACACCAGCACCCAAACCAAGCACCAAAACCCGCACCATCAACTGTGCCAACACAACACCAATACCAGCATTAGTAGACACTTCAACACCCACACTCACACAGCACCAGCACCCACACCTGCTCCACCCAAAACCAGCAACAGTGCCCACACCAGCATCGCCAGCAATAACATCACTATCCACACAAGACCTGCAGCACCGACACCAACATCTCCTCAGCCTCACCCTCACCAGGACTAATCAAGACCAGCATCTTTTAGTACCCATGAAAACATCAACACCAACACCAGCACTAATCAAGACCAGCATATTTTAGTACCCACAAAAACACCATGTTGCTGTGAAAAAAGTTTATGCAAAGAACCAAAATAATAAAGTGATGTCATACCAGGACTAACCAGTGCCATCACTTCTCAAGGGTAAAGCTCTTTTGCAGCACAATCAGGGTCATTTCTGTCCAAGGTCATCATATCCACATTGGTCAATTTAGGGTTGACCCTGCAAACCGAACCACACAAGAGCCACAAACCGAATCCCAGTATTATAGTTTCCGCTAGAGTATTCTTCAGCCCTTGGGTATACCTCAGTATTTAAGACTGCGACCTGAGAGGATGATATTTTATTAACTTTGTGGTGTCTGCCATGACCTTGAGTGGAAAGTGCCAGGATGTCACCTGTTACACTGTTCAGTGACAACATCTGAAACGGCAGACATTTTTGGCTTGTTCCTTTGGCTTCCCCTCCACAACATCCTTCTGCTGTTTGGTGCAATGTAGCTGTTGTCGCTATTAATATACAGATGAAGTTACTAATATTCTGCTGGAAAAAGCCTCTGTATCTTGTGTGAAATTTTTTTATTAAATCAGATGTTAGCAACTTGGCCATGAGTGAAGTTGTGAGAGTCTTAAGATAGTCAAAACTTATTTTTCTCTGTTTGTCTGAAGGTCAGAAGCCATATCTGGCGGAGAGGTTAAGCTGGCCCCTCCTAGGCGAGGGGGGCTGTGGAAGGTTACTGCAAAGGGTGCGTTGACGTTGACTAGTTCATGTGTATAAGTATGATGTGAATCCAATGATCGGGGCTTCCTCTCCTTAGGAGGGAGAGGCTCGTGCTTGCAAGCATTAAATCTTTGTTGAATGGATATTGTGTTTGAGTGCTTACTGTACCCGTGTCTCACGGCTGAATGATTCTGCTTTTAAGAATTTCCATCACAGACGTTTACAATTTCACACAACAGAAAGATGCATTTTAAAGTATAAACATTTTAAAGTATAAAATTGAAGGAAAAAGCTTTAGAATTAAGTAAAAATCTATCTTTTTTATCCGAAAGGAGGAAAAAGACATGTAAATTACAAACATTGATAAGCATTTGATAAGACACTTATTTTGAAGCACTGCTAGAGCGAAATTGTGTTGAAATGGTGAATAAACCCTGGAGCTGAATAAAGACAAATCTATGTGTCTCTTAGTCATTGAATTTTAGTAATGGGTAACACTTTTTGTGCATCCAGAATGCTGCAGGTATTTTAGAACACAGCTGCCCTGGTGGTCTTTAACCAACAAAAGTTAGTATACCCATGCTAATTCACTACTCATCAAACTTCACTGGTTCCCTGTTGTAGCTCGGATCCTCTACAAGGTCCTCACCCTCACCCACCACTGGATCAGCCTACGGCTATCTCTGTACATCCATCTCACCTTACATCCCCACCAGACCCTTTCCATCTATGGTAAAAAGAGCTAGCAGAGCTGTTTGAGGGAGGGGAATGTTTAGATTATGCTAAAGTCTATACTTGAGTTGGTTTGTTGGGAGGTTAGTTGTAGAGTTTTTGGAAGAGCTTGTGTTTTGTTTCTTTAGTATTTCATTGTTAAAAAGGGTTTTCATTCCATTGCATACCCTCCCTGCAGAAGGAGATGGAGCAGCAGAGGGCAAAAGATCAGCAGTGCACGGTCTAGCTGGAGGAGGCCCAGGGCACCGTTACCAACCTGCAGGCCCAACTGTGCTACTCTGAACAACAGCTCTACAGTGCCTCTTTATGTATCGGGCCAGCCCAGCACCCTGCAGGAGCCACCGGCCCAGCCAGCACAAGGGGCGGGCAGGAGCCACCGGCCCAGCAGCCCAACAGCCGTCCAGTTAAAAAACAATCTCGTCTTCCTGTCTCTGCCCACCCCGCTAGGAATGCTACAATATATATAAATGTGCGAGCACAACGCATTTCATGCTTGTGCAATTAGCTTGGTGCTCCTAGAAAGGTACTAATGTGTAGTACCTCGAGATAATGGCTCCCATTAGCTAATGGACATGTTGCAAAATGTCCCGTTAAATCAAATTCTGAGTGAACTGACAGTGGCATTATCAGATTCAGTGAAACTACAGCAAATGGCGATAGGAATGGTGCACTATTAAACTGCAGAACTAGAGAATTTAACAAGGCTCAAGACAACTGCCGGAGGAGGACTTACTGAAAGAAGAGACATGAATAAGATTTTAAAATATCACATTCATTTCCCTGCTGTCATTACTGGCTAATGGAAGCTCTGCCACAGAAGCTAGGCTGGCTCTGTTAACTTGGGATTCTTTTGAAGAACCAACCCCAAGTAATACGCAAGCGTCAATACGCAGTGGTCGATATATATATGAGATGCAGTCGTGGTGCCACCCACTGCCTACAAGCCACGACTAGTGCCTGGAGCTCATATAATGAGGAAATGCATGTGACCCGTATAAATCTACTCGAGCTTGGGATACACACTACCGCATTCAGTACCAGAGTATGGCTGCCTGTCCCAACATGTGTGTGATACAGCCTGAGCGTTTGTCTACACTGTGAAGAGTTAAACACTTGTGACGAAGGGTGCACACGTGCCTGGGGTCTGGAAGTTCATCCGTCTCATCTCCACAGGGTCCATGGGGTGGTGCGCCGTGATCTCATGGTTGTTCAGAAGACACTTGGTGTGTGTCTCCGAATCCTTCCGTTTACTGCTTTGTGAAAAAAATGGAAAACTCAAAAATAGCCGACAGGAGATGGGAGAGACAAAACACTGAGGTGCACTAGCACACAAAAACATGCCATGCTGTACTGTAATGTTTTCTGCTTATTCTGTAGGAATTCTTTTTTTTTTTTTTAAGCAGCAATAAGCTGCTAGTTTATTAGCCTTACCTGCCAGGTTGGCTGCTTTCAAACAAACAGGAATGGAAAGAAAAATCAATTCAAGATATTCAAAATAAGAGGCAGGAAGAGATAGATACAGTAGCTAAAGCCTATCTGCCTCAATGGCAAACTAGCTCCACCTGTATGACAGTGCAAAGGGACATATACTGATCCAGGCCAGGAAGCCAGGGGCCAGCTCAGAGGCGTCTAGAGGAATTAGCTTCAGATGCACCAACACACCATTTCAGACTGACAATGGATTGATCAATTGCCCTTGACCTTACAAAACATCTTAAACAGCTAACAACAGTGAATAATGAACAAGATAGTGGACCAACACTTCCCCAGAGTAAAGGGCAGGCACAGCAAACCTGTCGCTAGACTAAAATGTGCTTGCACAAACACCCCTCCCAGCCTCGCCAGCTTAGACACTTACTTCTTGTAGAGGAGAATGGCGATGACGATGCAGATGATAAAGACTACAGCCAGGACAGGTCCTACAACCCATATCAGCCCATCTCCTCCATCTAAGGGCTGTGGGTCCGTGTCCGGAGCGAAAACTGAGTCTGTGTAAGGGCTGGCCGCAAACATCTTCTACACAAACAAACCAATGTGCTTCAATGTCATAGAACAAAATACTCTCGAATACATCTATGTTAACAGGAAGGAATTTATACGGAAATGACTACATACAGTAATATGTTGCTGAACAAACTTTCCTACCCTAGAGAAGAAAACGTGAACCTACCGCTGTGGTCGTGTTGAGCTCTGCCAGCAGGAAGAAGACGTACTCCTGCCCGGGCTCTAGAGCTCGGTTCTCATAGCCACTGTAGTCCATTCGGTCCCCTAAGGTGAAGAAGGCCGGTAGGGTAGGGGGCTTAAAGCACGCAGCAATATAGGCCTTTCGCTGATCGACCTGCCTCCGCTGGCGCCTGATCCCATAGGTCTGCTGTTTCTGACTAATGCCCTTCAAAAGCTGAAACACATGACAGGACACAAAGCAATACGTAAATAAGCTTCATAAATACGTTTTCATAAACTACTCTGCATTGTTTGTTGTTTTAGGAGTGGCCACAGTATCAGTGTGCGTATACTAAAAACAATATGAGGCTGACATTAAGCCTGGAGAAACATTATGAAATCACACAACTTCTTAGACACTTCAACATGGAGTCAAATCTCTGACACCTTCTATTCCCTAGTCTCATACCTTAATTATTTATAGTAAGGCGCTGATCTATGATGTGTGTTCATTGTTTATACCCACTCACCTCCTCCAGGTCCATCTCGTCAGGGCTCTTCAAGTGCCGGACAAGTCCTCGAACCTTCTTCAGTGGAACCACCACCACATAGATGCTCCTGTAAGGACAGTACAAACACTTTTGTCTCATGGTCTCACTTGACTCATCATCAATACCTAATTTCAGACCTCACCAATATCAGCCACCTTTGCCATCAAAACAATACAGCCAGCTTCAATGTCTCACTATCACCAGAAATAATAATACTTTCCAGTATTAAGACCTGGTCTGTATGCTGGAAGGCTCATGAGTGTAAAAAATCACAGTGATGGAGTGTGATGGCGCCTTCTCTCACTTGATCGCATCTCTAGTGTCCAGAGAAGGGAAGATGATGGTGAGGCTTGACTCCATCTCACGTCCGTTGTCCAACTCAGGTTTCCTGGACAAAATCGGTGGAGCAGTCTTGGCTTGAATCCGGTGTCGCAGTCCCCCCATGTTGCCCTCTGGGCTGGTGATTTTAAAGTCGTAGGAGGTGTTGGGTCGCAGGCCGGTGATCAGCGCTTTCCTCAGTCTGGCATCCACGTCCATTTTCTGACGGTTGTATTCCACCTGAGTGGATGTAAAAGGACCCAACCCATTGAATTATTGTTAGAAATATTTTCTTTTATCAAGGATGACAGAGTCGCTGGAGTCTTTTTGTAATAGCCTGTTGAGCTCTGCTCCGCAGTCCCATTTAAGTTTGGAGATTACACATAAAAACACACAAATCATTGTTAACATACTTCAACCAGGACCCTTTGTTTCTGCTCAAGGGCACATTATTCTCCCCGCTTGTCATGCAAGGAGTTGCTTTTCAGCTACTCCCTAATTCTTTCTTCTTGTTTTTGCAAGATAGCTTGAAAAATTTTCACACATGTGCATACGCTGATAATTATCTTATTGTTGCAGGGGTTAGTGCTTGCACGCAAAATTAATTTATTTTCAATTGTTTAATAGTATTTAAGCATAACCATATAGCATAAGCATAATCATATTTTTATAACATATATTCCACCAAATCAACTAAATTTACTGCTAAAAGAAGAGCAGTGGCTGGCTTTTTAGCTGTTACTACAGCTAGATCAACGACATTAAGTCAAAAAACTCTCATTTAATTGTCTATTCTGTACTTAAATTTCACTTATTGACCCCGCCGTTAAAGTAGCACGCTTGATTCACATGATACTTTGTCTTAGCTGTTGCTAAAACAAAATTAACAGTAACATCAATCTTATAATTTGATCAGAAAAAACCTAACCCCCCCTAGGTGTTATATGTATATAATATAAGTATAATATAATATGTGTATAATTCAAGGCCCTGAGTATAGCACTGTTTGTCTTTAGTTTTGCTCTCTCACTACTTTTCTTTTCTTACTGTTTGCACCGACAATTTTAGGTAAACATGTCTACAGAATGAATAAGTGTATATGCAGGGTGACCCGAGTTGTCATGACTCACAGTGAAGCGATACGGGTTGCGGCTCTCCGGAAACTCCCAGGTTAGCAGGACAGTCGTCTTGGTTACCAGCTTCACAGAGAAATTCCTTGGAACATCTGCGGGAACAAAGTAAGACCAAGGGACACACACAAAAGAGGCAGGTTGGTTAGTTCAACAAAAAAAAAGAGATGGGCAGTGGGGAGGAGAAGAAAAGGTGATCATTAATACTGGATGGCAGCAGGTTCCCATGGGAGCTTCCTTAGCGTGAGCGTTGTGATCGCTGTGACAAGCAGGAGGGTGGCAATGGCGGCAGGTTAGATTCAGAGAACTTTCACACTTCCTCTGCCCTCCCTCTACCATTTGGGGTAGTGCCTCTGCCAACTACCCCTTTGTCTTAAGGTGATCCTAGTCAGGCAGGGCTCTCATTTACACTGAACACAGAACACACCGGGCCTTCTCTGCAGTGAAGCTGTCGATATAAGCTTGGATGGACACAAGGACAAGGACAGACGGAAACAGTACATGCCACAGGTGCATCTTGGGATGCCATGCCACACATCAATTTGGATTAGGTGGGAGGGGTTTTTCCAAATCATATTAAAAATAAAATAAAAATAATGAACAAAACCAATAATATTGATAAGCCAGTGACAAAACCTGAGTGCCTACCTTATCATACCGGGATGTGTGAGGCTGCATTGAGTGAGTGTGCTCGAACTGGAGGAAACATGTTGGCAAACTCAACACTTACCTCCATCAACAGCCATGGCCCGTTTTAAACAGCAGTATGTCTTACTGACTTTTACCTGTGGCTTAGTGAAGTGACTATCCCCTGGAATGCACTTTTAGTTTTTTCGTGGTGGTGGTTGGGTTGTTTTCATTTTTTCAAGAAATTAAATAAAAAAGACCTACCTGTCTCAAAGGCCATGGTACAGTAATGGATCGTGGGGCTGTAGGGCCCTGGACCTACTCTGGTGTGCGCACGGATCTTCACTCCATACACCGTGTTGTGGCTGAGGTCGCTGAGGGTGCAGCTGGACTCGGAAGCTGGGAGGGTAATCTGGCGGGGGCTGGAGGAGCTGCCCACCTCCCAGTAAGCCACGGTGTACTCAGTGATAACGCCGTTGCGTTCTGCCAGCACTGGGGGCAACCAGGAGAACTGGAGCGAGGAGCAAGTAACATTAAAGACATCGCCAATCTGGGGATAGCCTCTGGGTGCCTGCTCAGGGACAGTCAGCTCCTTCCATGCCTCCTCCCCAAAGCCTGTGCGGACCCTGGCTGACACCGAGAAGATGTAAGTGGCACCACAGTGGACACTGTCAATGGTGTACTCCCGCTCCTGGGCCGTGAACTCCAGTGTGGCCAGTGGAATCACGTCCTTGCGCCCAAACTGCAGGCGGTACCCCAGAATCTCCAGCCCAGGCAAGCTTGTTTCAGGGGGCTGCCACCGCACAACCGCCGAACTTTCTGTTTCTTGGTTGACAGACAGAGAGGGCGGCCCTGGCACTGCAGGCCGGAGAAAGAGGAGAGGAGCGGCTTCACTTAACTCTGCCTCACCAAAGACCAATAGTGATGACAATGTTGCTGTAACTGACCTGCTTCTTTTGTCACCACAAGTTTGGGCCTGCTACGAGCCCCATCACCTTTGGTAGTGTAAGCAGCCACAGTGATGGAGTAGGTGGAGTCAGGTTGCAGCTCTCCAATGATCATCTCCTGCAAGGTCACGCAAGCAAACAGGTGTTAAGAGGCACTACTCAAAACTGACTTCCTTTGCTCCCCTGCACTGACAAGCCTTTCATCTAACCCTTGTGTTATTTTACAACTTCTCTGACTTATCTATGATCTGTGATATATCTGACATAAAACTGTAGAGGTGGTGGACAGAAAATTGAAACACATAAGTAAAGTGAATTAAAGGATGTTGGGCCATCTCACTTTGGCCTTGGTGCACCATGGCATAGAGTCTACCAATGTCTGGATTTCTGCAAGTGAAATGCAAAACCACGCTTCCATGAGATAGCGCATCATATAAAGGCTTGACTGGGTACAGATCTAGTGTCTGAGAAGGCCTTGACATAAGGAGAACAATGGTGACTACATTTGGCATGTGGCAATGTCATCGAAATCCCCCCTCTCAGCAGTAAAGTAATGCTGGGGTTAAGACAATAGCTCAGTACAATTAAGAAATGGTTGACATTGACCTTGCCTACTAAGTGAATGAGTGGACTCATGCCAGGACAATCCGCTCCATACCATTACGGAACCACTGGAATCACAACTTTATGTTGGTAGGTTTAATTAATATTTTTTGCACTTCAACCCGCCGTTGTAGGCCATTCTCGGCCGATCATTTTTGGTCAAACAGGCTGCTATCCCATTAATCGATCTGTGGTTGTTCGCCTGTTTCAAAGAGCATTTTGAATCAATGCACGGACATCACAATTCTGGAGTATATATCTGCCCTCTGTCATATATATATATTGCCCTCTGTCAATTATTTATTTCCCTTAATGCTGACATCATCTTCTGTCTGTTATGAAACATCAGCAAGTGGACCTGTCTTGGTCCCTGAAGCTTCCATCAAACTTACCCCAGAAATCACCCCTGTTTTACTCTGAGGTCTCCTCTTTCAGCAATGCTTGCAATAATTAGAGGCAACCAGACATGTCTTGCTGATATGTTATATGCTTAATGAACGGCCATACCTGTGTTGTTTCCTCTGCTTAGTACAAAATTGTCCCTCTTTGACTCTGGAGTTTGAATTTTTTGTCCACTGCCTGCACCTTTACGTCATTCGTAATAATTGCAGTAATCACACACAGCACCACAACACAAAGCACACGGTAGCCTTGTTGGACACGGACCCAGGTATTGCATCTTCTGGCGAACCTTCCACATAATGCCCATTAAATTGCTGCCTACGGTCTATAGTTTAATATGACCGGGACTCACTATGGATTAGTGCCATGACAGCAGCTACACTGAGACTTGGCTGAGGAAAACCAGGTTGATGCAATAACCCACGTGGGTCCCGCTTCACCCGGCACTCCGTACTCACATATTCAGCTGTATCATCCATCTCCCACTAACCCCAGCGAGGGGGTTGTGCGGGGAGCGACGGAAAAGAGAAGGAAGAAAGCAGAGCTTGAGAGGGAATCTTGGAGCGGGGAGGGTTTTTTGGAGGATGTGACAGTTGGAGATTGTGGGAGAAGGATTCACGAGCAGATGAACAGCTTCTGACAGGACAGGAGAGGCATGGTCTGTACATAGCAGTCCTGGGGATTTAGCGCCCGACAGGAAAGGCTCTCATTGGTTGATTAAACATATATGCAAAGCACCAGGACAGGTGGAAGAGGTGTTTTGTTCCTGAAGATTCTATTCATTGTGGGTTTGTTTGTGTTTCCCTTACTTTTGTAGGCCTGTACAACCTTTAAGCTGTCAGTTACAATTAACAAGAGGTACAAAAAGCAGAACATACCCTCAGTAATTTATTCACAATTGAACCATAATATTGTCTTAGCATTTCAGAATGTTGGAATAAGTTAAGGTTTTTGGTTATTGTTAGTGTGGGTTACGTTTATATTGTAAAACTCCTTAGTACCCAAACTAGGGAACCTCCTGGGTCATTGCTGTAATAGTAGTAAGAAAAGAAAGACGCTGGACCAATACGGCCACAGAATAAAGGTTAAATCGTCTAATGGTGTTTTGATTAATATGTACTTTTTATGTGAGCATTGCTGTTTTTATACATTAATTAGTTATGGCTGCAGATAATGCTTTCTCTGTTTGGTGATTTTTTTTCTGTGTGTAAAAAGAAAAGAAAAGTTTAGCTACCATCAGGGACAGAAGCTTCAGAGGTCTAAATTTTCAGTGACATCTACATTGACAGAAGGCAACACAAACTATTCATAAGCATATTATTATTCCACTTTCGTGGCAGTATATACGACTGTGTTTAAAGACGTCTAATTGAGGCATTATCTCGGGACAGCATATAGTGTGCTCATTGTGTGGCAGTTATGTTTTGGATCACAGCACTAAAACCGCCCACTCTGAGCTCACCTGAGCATCAGCCAGCATGACATCCTTGATGCGGGGCAGACCCCGTGCCTCCCCGTTCTTCACCCACACATAGTGCACCTGGTAGCCGCGGATCTGGCCGTGCTGTCGGCCGGGCAGTATGGAACGCCACGTCACTTTGAGTGCCGTGGAGTTCAACACCTCAACCTCTACATGGCGGGGTGGGGCCCCCGGCACTGTGGACCGGGAACAGAGAGGTACAGAGAGCTGGGATCAGGCATGTAACCTGAATCTCTCTCTCACACACATAGATACCCTGCCAAAATGCATATATACAGACAATATATATGCAAAATAAAAACATTAAAATGTTTAAGCAAGTCTGATTTAAATACTAATGTCAGTGTTTTGTGAGGTCTTTAAACCCTATGGCTATTATCTAAAAGCAGTGAAACCATTAGCTTTTTCTAGTTAAAATGGATTATACCCAGCTCAGTCATTTGTGTAAGACACTATTATATCAAACTGTATCGGTTTAGACTCACAACAAAAGTCCCCTCCCTTCAGACACACTGGCTTTGAAAAAATCAGAACCTGGACAAGGATAAAGACCACATGACTGCTTGTTACACTGGCTTCCAGTCTAAATTCTGTTACTTCAAAGGCGCTTCTAAGACGGTCAATTTCCCCAAAATGTTCTGATAGCCTACCGTTTCCAAATCTGTGGTATGAAGATTTCTGTTTTTTATCTGGTGTTTATCAGGTCTAGAACAGAATGAATTCTTCAGGACATGGATTGTACTAAACATCAGAAAGGTTCCACAGGGATGTTGATCCATGCTGACGCGATTACATCATGCAGTTGTTGCAGATTGGACGGCGGTACATTTTGCTGCGAACAGCCTGTTTTATCTCATCCTAAAGATGCTCTATCGGGGGGGTGGTATCATGTTTCTGGATCCATTCTTATCCAATGTATGCTTTGTGACATTGGGAACTATCCTGCTGGGAGACTCCATGTGATGAAGGGTAAACTGTAGCCACGAAGGGATGCACCTGGTCAGCAACAGTTCAGATACACAGACGTTCAAAATTTTCCAGGAAAGTGTGCCAGGAAAAAATTCTCCACAAAATTACACCACCAGCAGCAGCCTTTACCATTGACACCAGCCAAGCTGGGTCCATGCTGCTTATGCCAAATCCTGACACTGCTATCGGTATGACACAGCAGAAACCGGGATTCGTCAGACCAGAAAGCGTTTTTCCACTCATCAATTGTCCAGTCTTGGTGATCACTAGCCTCTTCTTCTTTTAATTTGATTGGAACCCGGTGTGGTTGTCTGCTGCAATAGCCCAGCTGTGACAAGGCAGACTCTGCTGTACTGCAGTTGTTTGCCTGTTCATGGCCTGCATGTTGGCTTGCGCGATTTTTCCTATTCTTCTTCAACCCCTCGTATCTAAAAGCAGTCCTGCCACTGACAGGATGTTTTTCGCACAATTTTGGGCAAACCCAAAGCACTGTTGTGCATTAAAAGCCCTGGTGGTTGGCTGTTTCTGAGATACTGGATCTAGCGCGCATGCCTCTGACGATCATATCATGCTCAAAGTCTCTTGGGTCACTCATTTTGCCCATTCTAACACTCAGTCGAACAATCTCCGAATGCCTCGATGGCTGCCTGCCGGTTATTTATAGCCACTAGCAAGACATTATATCTTAACACTTAATAGCCCATAAATCTCATCCAAACTTGTCCATATCGCTTTTGTCTTAATTAAATCGGTTTAAGTCATAACTACGTTAGTCTATGATGGAATTATTCATATATTTATTGAATTTACTATTTCTGTTTTTTTTTAAATTATTTCTTTGCAATGCAACCTTAGGTGGACTGTACTATTGTTACTGCATGTCAAGTACTTGGAGGTATAAAACAAGCTACAAGTGCCAAACCAGATATATCTGCACTTAATTTTTGGCAGTAAAAAATTGCAGTCTTAATGTGTCTGATGAGTAACTCGGGCCCGATTTTGATCAATAACACAGCATTCTCTGTCCAAGCTTTCAGTATGCACGGAAGCAAACACAATGCCCACCGGTCTACTCCCTTTCCTGGCCCAGTGCAGACTGATGATCTCTGCCCACTTTGTGTTCCTGATGGATGTGTTCAAAAGCCAGACTCATTGGTAGCGCGGTTTTTAGCTCACTCATGCATTCCCCACTCAGGGACTGTTTCTATCTATCCAAAAGTATATACAGAACTAGAAGGTAACTATATAATTATGCAATTCCTTGGTGGTTAAGTGCGCTCCATGTGTTTGTTTCTGTGGCTCGTGGTGAATGTACCGTCTTCATCCGTGCGGCACAGCAGAGGCTGGCTCTCCGGACCGGGCCCTTTGTTGGTGAAGGCAGCCACAGTGACGAGGTACTGGGTCCACTTCTCCAGCCCCTGCAGCAGGACCTGCCCAGATGAGGGGGGCACGGGGGGCTCCTCCATGGGCTCTGCACTGGCTTCGGCTCCCACCACCCTGTGGCGCACCGTGTACCCCGCCAGTGCGCCATTCTGGCTCTCTACTGGCGGGGGGCGCCAACTTACCAGTAAGGTGGTGGAGCTGGAGCTGCTGCACTTAATGTCTTGAGGGGGGGCTGAGGGCTCTGGTCAGGTGGGGAGG
>JAOYSI010024075.1:0-33676 GCA_025775065.1 Hiodon alosoides | reverse complement strand
TATACATATACATATATATACATATACATATATATACATATATATACATACACATATATATACATATATATACATACATATACATACATACATACATATATATATATATATATATATATATATATAAAAACACACACACACATATACATATACACACACACACACACACAAATATAAAACTATTTTTATTATTTTAAAGATATCCCAATTACTGTGTATGTTTGCTTAAAGTGAATTATTTATAAAAACACGGCTTGGATCTTTGTAACCTGTCACGAGGGGCCACCAGCATACCTGAAAAGCCAACGGTGGCAACGGTGGCTGACGGCACACATTGGCTTCTTGTTCTCAGCCTTGATTTTAGTAGTGCTAGCAAGGTACTTAGGGAATGTAGATGAGTGTACTCATTCAAATGCAAAAAAGTACAGAAGAATATATGGAAAGTGGTTTATGCAAGAAGCATGGCTGTTTTCTACGCTGCAGTGTTCAATGTTTTATGGAAGCATTATGAATTAATTGTGAGCGAGGCCTGCATTATTGAAGTGACGGAGGATCTGGAGAGTACAGAGGAAGATCCCCTGCTGGGGGGCTGGTGTGTTTTAGAGCCACCTAATGGATGATAGAAGACAGAGCACCTCCAAACAGTTGTGAGAGACTATTTATGGGGGACATGCACCACTGTAACTCAGATTCCTCTCGTTTTTCCCCATTAGCAGGTTTCCAACCCAATTAACACCTAACCAGCCATTCAGCTTTACTTCCCCATGTGTGCTGGCAATTATGGGCAGGAAACATACCACTTAAGGCAGGAAGAGCTTAAATACATTAGACTTTGGGGGGCATGAGTCTAGAACTAAAATACACATTCAGGTGTAGAGCTGAGCTTAACATTTTTATTTTTGAAAACACACGTGGTCCCTAAAAGATCAAACCTAAAAATCTAGGGAAACAAACAATTCCCGTCGTGTTTATATGGCGGATGTATGTTGCCGCAAAAGGAATTGTTTTACCAATTATAAACAAGGGCACAATGGCGGTTTTTGGGTGATTAAGTTTTCTCTCAGGCTAAACGGGTCTCTAGGGAACTAGGCCATGAGCACTAACTGATTCATCGTATCGCCCTCAACCAGATTGTCGCGGCATGACGCCGGCGCCAGCGGTTTGGCTCGGATCTCAAACGCAAGCTTCCCAGCATCGCCCCCTTCAGCGCAGAGGTGTTTAGCGCTTCCGATAGCTGGGTTTTAAAAAAAACTGACCTCATTAGCTACTCTCCATAAAATAGGCTTTTATTCTTTGATCGCTGTTGCATATCAAAAAACACCAACAAAGGAGTGGATTGTGTGAGAATAAAATGTTCTTCACGGCAAGCTTTGAAGTCGAAAGTCAAAAGCGCATGCATAATGTCACGAAAGATTCCCCGAAACCATTTTACGGTTTTATCGTGCCATGAAATCTCTAAGAACGGCACATCTGAGATTCTGTTGAAGTTAATTATCCCAGCATTGTGTCCTATATGCGTCAACTTCCCATGGGACCCAGTAGGAACTCAGGAGGATCTAATGTTCACAATGGGTCACCTATGGCACCCCCATAGATAAAAGTGATGGAATGGGTTACGCAATGAGGGAGACCTGTGGAAAGGTATTGTGTAGAGTGTGGGGAGAGAGAACATACATCACTAAACGCATCTGCATCTCCTCCAACGGTTCTTCTCAACTGCATACGTAATATGTGCAATTCCGTACTAGTAATCTATTACCAAACCTTTTTGTGCCATTCCTTTCTTGCCATACATTTTTCTTTCCTACTGAATAATGGAGGCTCATCGGTAATTATTTCAGAGGAGGCTAGCTGTGGCAAATGGACTGGTAGGGGGTTGCGTTGAGTTGAAAAGGCAGTAATTGCAGTTATCACACAGAAGTTTGGTTTCCTACACCAAAAGGTTAGTTATAGACAACACAGATATAGACCATTAATAATAAACAGGCAAGCTTTGAACAAAAGGGGAGGCAATTTTTCTGCAAACTATTTTGGTACACCATGTAAACATATACCTTCCAACGTTTACCACCCACAGGGAAATCTAAATGCTATGTTTACTTGCCTAAAACAGTTAGTCGTTCAAATAAGTACATTAGACAACTCAGAAAATAAATAATAAATCTAATCCCACGAGAAAAGGAGTTAAGTGAAAGGGTCTTTGTAACGAGGGGCCAGGTCGAGGAAGTCGCAACACTGCATTTAAATCAACTCCCACTAACTGACCTTTGGTGCCAGTTCTTGCTTGGCTGTGAAACCAGCATGGCGGTACAGTTGGCAAGCTTCGGACGACATGAAAAAATTCTGTGCAGCTCCCAGGCACACAGTTTGTGGCTTCAGGGAAGCACAAACTTGGCTTGAGGACAGCTGATTGCATTCCAGAAAACCTTACGATTAACAAGGAGCAAGGAGAGAATTTATTCAGTTTTGAAACTTCATCGTGTCAAGTTGGGGCAGGTTCCCTTGTGGGACCGGCGGACTCGGATGCCGACAGATGTGCCAATGCGAAATGCATTGTTGCCGTGAGCACGGTATTTCCACAGAACTACAGAGACAATTGACAAATCAACTTCAGGAAGTAAAAGGCTAGAAAGAATCTCCAGCCAAAAGCTTCTACTGATGATAGGATGATGAGAACAGATAAGGCATAGAACTCGCTCTCTTATTCAGAGGAACCCATTAGGAAAAGGCGGCACTGAATTGGAAAAGATTTGGAGCCCACGTTTATGTGTTTTCTTCAGTTGTAACACTAAATTGATATTAAATTAAGTATAGCGCTAAACCTTTTGCCTCATAAAACTTCTGTGCTTTAATAACTTCCCCCATCCTCCACTTTTGGCTTACTTATACTACAGCAGAAACATATCTTAGTCCACTAGAGTTCATTTAAAACCTCACTAATGTGTTTGCCAAATAACCCAAAAGTGCTTTCCTCAGGGAGTACTTCTTGTGAACGCTTATACTGGAGTTATAGATATTTGTTTTTCGAGACTCTGAGAACTTCTACCTCTCGAGGGAATTCCACTGAGATTAAAAAATATATTCTCGCCCCTCCCAAACTTTGTACTTTTAGGTTCAGGGCCAAATCTAGGTCAGGGATTGGACCAGCACTCAAAGAAACAAGAAGCAGCACGTGCAGCTGAATTGTACTGTCCTATGGAAACTTTAGTCTTTAGTGCGCACCTGAGTGTGGTTCCAATAATGGTAGTTACAGTCAGGTACCAACAATCAAAGACAGACTATTGAAAAAGAGCCAGCAGAGCTGGTTGGATGGAAAGGTTAAACTGGAAAAGTCTTGGGCAGATGGATATTTGTGTTGCAATAACACCTGTTCACTGTTTAGGGTGTATTGAGTTAAAGGCATTGAGACAGAGGAACTGCCTTATTTTGTGTTTTCCCCAACAAGGCCCATTTGAGTTTTCCTTTTGGATAAGTTCTTGTGTAATGTATAATGCCAAATAAAAAGCATCACCAAACAGCCGCATGTCTCTGCCCATCCTCTGACTACACAAACACCTTGTCTTTTCATTCTTCGATCATTCTATGGTAGCAAACAACTAACGTACATTTGTGTACAGCGTTTACATACACAATTGGATTACTTTTCTTTCAAACACCTTGCTGTTAACAGCTGACTGTCATGTTTTTTATGAGTCACAGAAATTAAATTCCTGCAATACACTGCTAAATAATATGTGACTTAGATCTTAACGACAAATATACTTTCACCAATATCATCTTATTCCGTTTAAAGAACCTCAAACAAGTAAAAGAGTGTGTTGGGTTCCGCAGTTCGCCTGCTCACTAGAAACAACAAATATGTAATGATAGTTCTACTCTCAAGGCTTTTAGGTACTAAAAGATCTATAGCTTTAACAGGCTTTAAATACATAAAAAAAAAACGTGGCCTGTTTTGTAATAAATATCAATGCTGAGTAAACATGCAACACTAAGTGATATCATGACAACAAGGCCCTGGGATGCCTCATCTACAAAGTTAACAGAGCTCACCTCCAGTTCTAGTTTTTGATCAGGAACAGCCAATGAAAACCTCCAATCATAACCAACTGTGTGGGAGCACTGAAGCAGCCACCTACATCTGGAATAACTTACTGTTATTGATGGTACTCGACATTTATGATCCAGACCCCAGAACCGTTTGGTCAACAGGTCAGCAAGTTACTAATGGGAGTCTCAAGTGGCACAATGGAGACATTCAAATTCCCAGAGGGGTGCAGAAGCTTCCCTCTAATTGGGAGCTTGGTAGATAAATGAACAATTACGACATATAAATGAAAATTTATGTGCCAATTATAAATGCTGGTGATTCCCACTAAAATGGGTAGATCGCATTAGATATTCCTTCAATGGCTCTGTGGCTGGTTCATTTCCTGATTACCTGCAATATGACCCACTAGGCAGGGAAATACCCGCACACGCAAAAACACATGCACGCTAGGGTCATATGCAGTGGAAATAATGTCAGGCATTCTGAGAAGACTTATACAATGTATCCCAAAAAGTTCCCGAAGTCCTTTATTTCTTTATTACACTAAATCGGCCATTCCAGATGCGTGTCAGATACTAAAGCCCATCACGTCTTGCCGTCTCAGAAGTGCAGAATTGCGCAAAATGTGAAAGTTCATTCAGTTTCATATAATGCTTGGCAGTACTCTGGGGGATGATAATATCACTCCTATTGATCGAGGCGATTGCGGCTCTCCCAGCCAGACTCAAATATTTGCACATGAAGTGCTGGCATTAGTTCTGTGATATTAAGAGGACCTTTTGGACCATTCCTACAAGGTGGTTCAATAAAAGCCCCCTTTCTCTCAGCAGCTCCATCTGTCTTCATTAATTTTCTATTGGTTTTAGATCTTTTGATGGTTGGAGAGGAAAAGATGCACTTGGAGCCCCACAAGGCCAACGCATGGAATAATTAGCCGGCGCAAATGAAGTAGTTAAAAATAACTCTTCCACCACAGTGTATTAAAGGCATCTCTTTCTTTTCTTTTTTCCATCACTAACTACATGAGCTTTTGATTTCTGCAACGGGGCTCCTTTGAGATCTCATCGGGTACTGGTGGTGAACTGGAAGGAGTCTGCAGGTTTAAATGTTCCTCAAGCCCCCCCTGGTGGATCAGGCGGGACAAGGGTTGAGAAGAGGCCCTGCATGCCTCTTTGCTTTCCTGCTGTCCCGACGAAGACGAGGGCATAACCGGCAGGTTCTTCCCCCCCCCCCCCTCTGAAAAATGAGGCGGGATTCGTCTACTAGAGCCATTAGGCACAAACGATCCTCTGGAGGTCATACGTTACAAGCCTGAGCCAGCCGAGTACCTGACAGGAGGGGGAGAAACCCACCTAATCACATCCCCAAAGCTGAGAGTGTCGTTTTGTTTATGTGCTGCCATCCTGGCGAAGGGGACCACCAGCGGTGGAGATGCCGGCGTGAATTAGCTCAGCGGCTCCTCACTCTCGGACAGTATGGATTGGAAGCGCTGATCTGATTTGAGGCTATTCGGCGAACATCACAAGAAAAAAAAAAAACATGCCCTGGTAAGATCAAATTACGCCGCGGCAGACCTCAAGCTTTCAAATGCCACATCTGGAGTTCCCCCTCTGCTTCGGTCCCTCTGCAATTACAATCTAATGTGACATGGTAGGACCAAGCATCATATCCAATGGCAGAGTATTACTGGGAAAAATGCTTATTCAATAGGATGAAAAAATAAATAAAAATAAGCACATGGGTACGTGCATACGAGTAATTGGCTCCATTTCATTCTTTGAGTCACAGGCTTATAAATATTCCTCTAAGCAATCTGTGGCTTACAGAAAAACTCTGGATCCATTCTCCATTTTATATTAGATTCTTCAAAAATACCCAATAGCATAGACATGAGACATTCAAGAAGAACAATGATGTCCACTTGGGGACAACTTCTCATAAAGTAACATGAAATATAGAAATGTTAGGAAGAGACACATTTTGTAACAGGTTACGGTTCAGTATTGATGCGATTCAAGGCGCCATCATCACCTTATCCGTATGCCGAGTGCACACTTGAGATTAAATCCCATTGCTTTGGCATCATCATCATTCCTGGGACACGATTATACCATAAAAATAATAGCAGGAGAAACGAAAGCCAGTTCATACACTAAATACCCTACCACATAAGAGTTGTGACCATATTGTTGTCTTAAGGAACAGAACTTGGTGATCGTGAGTGTGAGAAAATACATTTCCATCAGACTTTACTGAAAGTAAACTGAACCTATAGACGATAATTCTAGGGAAAAAAATTGCTGAAAAAAAATTATTCTGAAATTATTTTGAAATTGTGGTTGTGTCCACATATGTTTGCACCCATGCAGAGTTTCTTTAAAGAACTGACTTTTTTGAAAAACACATGAAACAGAAACAGCCTGGTTTTCATATTAAAGAGCTTCTCATATCTCAAAACATTTTTGTCCCTTTAGCCTGGAAAATAATTATAATTCAGGGCATAAATTTTAAATTTTCTCCACAAATTTACTCCGGTGAATAAAAAATTTGTGCCAGCTTTTTAAAAAGTCTTGGAAGCTCTCTGTAAAGTCAAGTTTCTGAGGGGGCCACCAACGTCCTTGGCAGAGTTTAAAATGAACAAAGGCACGTTTCTTTAGGAGATTTCCCCATGCCTAAGCGTTACTATTCTGAAAATCCGATGGGGAGATCGACCAGACCATCCAGTTAGTTCAGGGTTCTGTCTGAGCCTAATGAAGTACCTTCTTTTAACTTCACTGCCGTAATAGAGTTGAAAGAACTTGAAGACTCAAAACAAACCATCACATTTACAGGGATGCAGCTGGAATACACAGATCTAACAACGGCACGGTGAGCTCGTCACAGATAAAAGACGGGCGTCTTCTCCGAAACGTTTAGACTCCATAAGGAGTCCGCCACATATGGCATATGCATAATGCACAGTCTTTAATTCAACAGGGGCCAAAGATTTAAACGTGCAGGCTGTACCAACTGTGTTGCTGGGCAGAACGGCACTGAAATTGGATTCAAACGGCGGTAGGGGCACAGCAGCTATTACCCTGTGGTGTACAGTCAATCCAGGTTACACAAATCGGCTTTAAACTTCCCTAAATTCGAAATGGCCGCATACATGAGTAGGTCCTGCTAAGACGAGAGGCGAAACATACGCCTTGTAAGCACACGCAGGTGCGGCGATGCTATGCCCTTATGGACAGTCAGTCTGGACTCATTAAAGGCCGAAACGTGTTAAACAACCATGAAATGACTTACCTGCATGATTATACCCACAGTGGCCAGGCACAGCAAGCAGCGAGAAAAGAAAACAGAAAACACTTGTTATTCAAGAGAGACAAGCACACAGAGCTTCTGAACGTCACACAGAGGCCAAGCATTGAACCAGTCCAAACCTCTATTTTCCTGTTGGTGCGTTTTCTGTTGGTTTTGTTTTTACTGCATGATTATCCGTTTTACCCGTCATGATTTTAGGACAGGATAATGGAATGTGAAAAGTAAAACCGTGACATGGCTGCTAAAGGGAAACCACCGTTCCCTCCTTGTGCTGGTAGGCTACAAACACACACTTGTGAAACAAGAGCAGCACACATTCCAGCAGAAATCCCTAACTCATTTCCCTCATTAAGGCACCATTTTATTTCCCCAAGTCAGATTTATGCGTGCTTATGGGTAATTTAACCACTTAAACATTACCACTTTTAAATCAAATGTCCCAGACTGTCTTTGTGTGATGTTTGTTATCATTACAAGCCGTTTTGTTTGTGCTCCAAAAAAAAAAAAAAAAAATAAATAAATTCTATATTTTTTTTTAATGAATTTGATTTCAGTTTTCATCTGGCAAATTCAGAGCCTATTGACATTCAGCTATCAATATTTGATGTAATAAAAAGAGAAGAGGTTTCTGAACAAGGCACAGAGAGTCAATTTAAATGCAAAATAGACACCGCAAGGAATTACAGACAAAAAATTCAAAAACATCGGCAAGCAAATAAAAACAGGTCAAAGGAGATACGGCGGAACGGAATAAAATTATGCAACGGTTGCCTTGGCAACCAAGAACGGGCCAGGCATCTAATGAGAAAATAAACACTGAAGGGGTTGTGGGTGTGAGACGGCGTCTGTGCAAAGGACGAGGGCGAGGTCCGACGCAATGCTGCCTGAGGTGCTTTGTTTTAGAGCAGGCCGTGATTAGAGGTTTCTCAGACAGTAGAGTGAGATGTCAGATGTGGGCTATTTCGCTCCCCGGTCCACCTCACCCGACACCAGTATTAATTTCCGTGTAAAATGGGACTTGATGCCCCTCTATTAATCATTCAAATTACTGCAAATAAGAGGATCAAAAGGCCTTCAGAATATTCTAATGGGGTGAGTGAGATGACACTGGGACTGGGTGTAGGGGAGGGAGTTGAGAGCCGTCACAAGGGACCAGCGGATGGTGCCGATAAATTAAAGACGTCGCTAACGAAGCTCCCAATTCCTTCCCACACAAAGAGCGGCCAACAAGTATGGCGGCTTTGGCAATCCCCATAGTGACTGCTCTCAGCGCTATACCCTAGAGGAGAGAGGAAACTGTGTTCCTAGGCAACCCCGGATCATCGTCTGTTGTGACAAAAGAAAAACAAAACTGGCAGAGGGGAGGTGGTGGTGGTGGTGGTGGTTATGGGGAGCGGGAGGGGAGGTTAAACTGCATTGTGATAGAACCAAGAATACAAATGAGGGCCATAACAGGAGTGAGACCATTAAAGGAAATAGGTGAGAGAAAAAATTGTATTTGTATAGAAATCCGATCCTGCCTGAGGAAGAACGTTTATTAAAAGGAATGGGGTGCAACGCAGACAAAGGGCTCACCCACTGAGGTAGTTCTACATAGCATCTAAGGCTAACATCAATTTTCTGCTTGGCTGCAGCATGACCAACAGAATTCAAATCAGAAAACTGCAAGTGACACTGTGTAGCTCAAGATGCTAACGTCCTCCAAGTAAGTTACAGCAGAGGATTGACAAAATGCCACTGGATGATATTTCAATGGACACAATTGCAACAGGTGTGTCATCACTGCTGCAATAATGTTCTCAAAGGAGAGTTGATTACACTCGAGGGATGTGCTGGTGGACACATATTAATAAAGAGCCTCTGAGGAACATGCTTTTCCATCTGATTGGTGGTTTGGGACAAGCCGCTGAAACCCCACGTAGAGCATTCCTGTGTATGAACCAGACTAAATAAATACATTGTAAACAACAAAAAGGAAAAAATAAAACTATGTACATATATTTCACAATGTGCCTTGAATAAGTCTTCAGTAGGTCTCAGGTTCGCAATGATGATGTAAATGGGCCAAGGATTTAACCATGACTACAACCAAAAGCCTTTAGAAAAACCTAAAATAGCTTCAAATGAGGTGTGTGGCGGTTTACAAACCTATTTTGTCTCTGGATAAACAATGTTTGCTATACTATGAACTCAACGCATCCCTCCTACCCGTAATTTGTTTCCCCGCTGGTGTAAGCTATGCTCAGAACAAGTCGCAGACACCCACTCAGACAACAGGACTAACATCCAATCATTTGGCTTAGCTGTTTTGGTACGCAGTCAGGCTCATCAGCTCTCAACATTACTGCACTGGAAGGGCTCATCTGGGTCATTTCCGAGCAGCATTTCCCATGATGGAGCAAGGGAGCCAAACTCATTTTGAAATAATTGTGTCCACTTCCACTGCAGTGTTATCTTGGACAGAGTTTAAAAAATAAATAGATAAAGTTACCGGAAAAAAATAATTGTGCCGTTTCCTTAATGTAAAAATGATCAGATTTGATAATTCCTTACGGCAATCAACTAACCACTTTCTTTATTTTTCCACGTTTGGTACCATAGTTAAGCCTCAGAATTCAGAACAGTCACAGCAGGAATACCCTTATAGCCCAGTTTTGTATCACGAGACCTGGTATGATTAACAAGGGATCAGGGTGAAAAAAATCAGATCAAAAAAGAGGGTTTACGCCCCTTTTATGCACATGCCAAGTCCAACTAAAACAGCTCAGTTCAAGCCCTGGCACATGGAGAAACTTGGGGGCGTCATTCTCACTTACATCAGGACCCTATTGCAAGCAGGGAGAGGTTGTGGGGTTCCCAGACCAATGCAGGAGGGGTCGGAGTGATGTCAGGGGAGAGGACGCATCAAGGCGTGACCTTTTATGGGGTGTTGGGGGGATTGATCGAATGAGGTTCTTCACGGGCCCTCAGAGGCTCAGGCTTAGAGGCGTCAGGGGAAGAGACAGAGGTGTCACTCCAGCGATGGAGCTCAGCATGGCCATGAGAGGAGGAGGGACGCTGGGATAACTCTCCTATTGAGGTGCCGGGCGCAGGCGGGAGTGTGCTTACCGCGGCTGTATTAATGCGGAGAGGGAATATCTGCGGAGGGGGGGGTACAGGTAGAAGACAGACACTAATCCTTTACTTTAAACAATAATTGGACAACAAGGGACCAACGGTACAGTAAACCCCTTGTATACACACAGGGCAAATTTCGTTGCCTGCCGAAAGCATGAGCAGAGACGCTTTCCTTCTATAGGAAACGTAAGGGAAAATTAAACCAAATAATTGCATATTTTAAGGTCAGTAGACTTCTGTGTTAACAGCACTTTAAACATAGGACGACAAAGAACTGTGCAAAACCATTCTCAATGCCATCAAGGGCCAACCCAGCTTTAAATGACAGTGAGGGAGCAAGGGCCTCTTTTGTTCTCCACTTCCAGACCATTAGATGGCTTTATCTAGCGCAGCGTAATATTAGTGAAGAATGGGGGGGGGGGGGGCTGCTACCAAATCACAGCTATCAGTCTGCTTTGAGCTCCCTGTGTTACGTCTGAAAAGGTAAGTAGTCTGCATAATTTCAAAGCCAATTACACAGACAATCGAAGGCAGAGATGACAATAGACATTGACAAATGCTGGCGCGACTCAATTTTCCCGGCAAATCATTCGGCATACCTGACACTAAGACAATAAGGCGCTTAATGGGTCTCTATACAGTGCCTCCTCTGAGTTACAGCTATTTATTTTAGAGGCTGTTTACTGGAAAAATTGATTCTCCCAAAGCATATTGAAATGAGGCCGTTTGCCGCTCCAATAGCTAAGGTCTATTTTTGCCCCACTGTGTCTTGCGGAGCGGGAGGAGACGGATAGATTCTGCTCGGTGGCTGTGGCTGCCGTGAAAACTTGAAAAGGGAAACTCAGGAATGAGATCCACAAGCAATGCTATTCAAAAGTTCAAAAAATAGACAACGGAGATGTGTCAGAGACATCATGTTTTATTTAAAGTCCTGTTGCTAATTTGTTATACCATCGTTGGTTAACTTTATAACATAGCATTTATCAACTTATGCGTTTCAAAAAAACTATGAAATACCAGACCTACTTTCACAGAACACGGACAGCCTTTAAAGGTCTGCCTGTACTGTATTGGTGGTTTCCTGATCGCCATCGCCCATTTCCAGATACAACAGCTGCACACATGCAAACAGCACACAAGAGTATTTAACGCATCATAATGGTCTCGCCATCCAGAGACGAGCCGGATCACAGGGAGGGAAGCAGATAGGGAAATGGAGCTTGAACAAATTACAGACGGTGGAATCAGCAATCTCCCCCAAAGGAGACAGAGTACTTCGGTGGTGGAATTCGGAGGAGGAATCGTTTGGCTTATTAGGCAGGGCCTGACCTCAAGTTGGCTTTGATGAGAAGCTTGGAGAGGCTCTGGGCTGCTGATGCCTCAGTGGCGATGAGAGACGGACAAGCCACCTGCAGTTTCCTCGTGCCTCATTGGTTCCCAGGACTTTACCATTTTGTGGCTCCAAGACTGACCTCAAAAATTTAGACAGGCATGCTAAAGCATAGCACAGCGCTGTTGGATGATCGAAATCCGAATGGTTCTGAAGATGGACTTAATGATCAACTTTTCTGCCCCCCTGTGTGTTAAAGAAAGTAATGCACCTTCTGAGTACAGACACAAAGCTGGGTACCCGATGTAGACGCCCCTGCAGATCAATAGTAATAATAAGCTTCCATTCTGTGGATGCCCTGCTCTAGTGTTCGGTATTTTGTCTCAGCCCTTCGTCTGAGACCTGTAGCAGGACCTATTTTTCTGACCCAATTACTCTGTCTCAGTCATCAGCCAGCTCTAAAACTACAAATGCATAAAAACATAAACACTACAGGTCACCTATATGGTACTTAGATGTTAAAGTAAGTAGTTAACACTATCCAATGAAAGCAACAGAGAAGGCAATTTCTTGATTGCCTACTCTGTGTTCTTTTTGGAGTAACAGCCTGATAGAAGTGAAGCTACTTGGCGTGAAGCTAACTTTCTGCACTCTCCTGAAACATTTACACTCTGAGGTCTACGATGAATCCTTTAGCTGTGATAAAGGGACAAAACATGTTTCACTGATCACTGATTCTTTTTGATACCAAATGTATCCCTCATTAATTAAACATATGCCTACTGGATTGGAAATAATTATTGCATCATGAATCCTATCTGGCGATGGCCAGATTGAAGAGCTGAAGCTGTGTCTTTACACGTGACTAGGGTTGTCTTATAATCCATAATTAAGACCCTGTGCAAAAGCCACCATGGCCTTCCAAAGCAGCTCTTACATATTGGCATCCGTTCTCCTCTACCCCCCTAAAAAACAAAAGGCAGCCAAAGGATGTGCTTTATTTAACTACTCCCTAGGACCACAGTTATGACCTATGATCAGCTAGACCTCACCTATTTCTACATCAATACAGACTGACGGCCGGCTCCTCAACTCGCAACCCCCCCGACCCCACACTGAAGCCATTCAAAAACAAGCTGGGTGGGTATAGGACATACAGGATGGGGACCTGGTAAGTTGAGAAACTGCTACAGGGGTCCTCTGGACCCCCCAACCGAGGTTTACAGACCCCACCGCCCGTCGTGTATCCCTCGTGACCCTTCTAACCCTGATAACTTCCTCCGGTGTTTCTGGAAGTTGCTGATGGAAAGCGTGAAATGGAATGGAGAGCGTTTTCGGGGCGTCCATCAGCAGCCTTGTCTTAATACAGGGGCAACGAGACCCCATTGGGAACCAGCTTGTTTTTACTACAATGTAATCTTGCTAAAAAAAAACAGAAGTCAACGACAGTTGTTTCACACGCCCCGTCCCCCTTGAATACTTAACCCGCTTTGCTCCTCCTGAGCCAAGCATCTGCTTAATGAGGTCCCAGGCAGAAATAATGCTGTCTAATTTAAGATGAAAAGACTAACAGTGGTCACCAAGCTGAAAAAGCACTCTGGGAAAAAACGTATTTCAATCCTCAGGAATTATTTTATGATGTCTAAATGGCTTTCAATAAACTGTCTTTAAAGGAATGACATACAATGTAAAAAATATTAGTTTTTCATTATGCTTAAACGGTTTTTACACGTGAAATTAAGCCCAAATTACCTGAACAAAACTAAAAGATGTCTTTATACTTTATACAATCTGGACTTTATAATTTGGTTTGTGATCTATTGAAATAAAATCATAAATCAGTTCTGAGACTTTTGCCTAGAACACAAAGTCTTAAGACTCCCACATGGAAATATTTCTGCACATTGGCTATTTTCTCCTGCAAAACATTAAGTTTCAGTTGGCTGTCATCGTCCTTGCATAAAAGAATGTGAGAAGGCAAATCGAACAGTTGGAGACTTTTTCCTTTGGTCCTATTACGGAGACGCAAACGGGTCCCAGAAGTACACTTTGGGAGGTCTGGCACTCTTAATAGAGTTCCGCTCAGCTCAGCACACAGGTACTCCTCTGCCCGTCCAAATGGGCCGGGTCGTACATTTGTGGAAACCATTAAGAGGCGCCAGAAAATGGAGCAGCATGCTTGACTTCAGCGCAAAAGATAATTAATCCAATTAGTCAGAGAGGTCCGATTAAGAGTTGTGAAAAGGGACCCTGTCACATTAAGATAGCGAGGGCTATCCGACAGCCATATCACTGGCACTAGCATAATACGGGCTCAGGCCCCAGTCAGTAATCTAACATAGTTAAATTCATTGGAAATTTAAAAGGGGGCGCGGGGGGCAGTCTTCCGTTTGTTTGACTGCCTTTCCCGCTGATGATCCGCCTTCAGCCACCTTTAATGGGAGATATTAAAGATATGACAGCTCATTAATAGTTGATTTGGCCAGTGACAGTGACAGAATAGCCATGAAAATTCACGCCTGGTCTTCAAATGAATTATTGTATGGAGAGATCCGAAGCTGCTTCGGTACACATTTTTAAACCATCGTTGTTCTGAGCTGGTTCAGGTTCTAATACACTTATCTCGGCCATCAGCCGCAGAAAAACCGGACCACTTAGGACGGTGCCACTCAGCAAAGGTATTTCAGCCGGATGCTAAAGGTTGCTGATGGGGAAGCTCAAAGCTTGTGGTCCCAGCGAAACAGCTGAGAAGTTGTCCAGTATAAAAAACGGGGAGGCCTGTAAATACGCAGTCTATTGGATACCGAGGCGTTTTTAAATCCATCGCCACATTGGTTTCCATTGTTCCATATGCAGAAGGGGAATAACTGAAAAAGAAAAAAGACTGTCTGAAATGAGCCACGGTTTTGAAAAAATTTGTTTGCTGGATCTGGGCGGGTGTACGTTTTCGTTTTAAGTTGATCAGCGCGACAATTTCCAATGTCTTAAAATAGCGAAAGAAAAGTTTTTTTTTTTTCTCAACAGCAGAGGAAAAAGCTCAGTTAAGGGGAAAACCTCTGTCGATGCTCTGCATTTCTATTTCTGTGTGCGTTTCATTTGTGAGCCCATAGCTAATGTGATATATTCACTCAGTGGCCATAAAGCTAGCCACTAGAGTGTGACGGAAAACATCTGGAGGAACACTGCCCAAAAACCATCATCTACTTTCTATTTCTTCACCCTGAGTCAGAGTGTCTAATGGAACTGTACCAAACCTCTCAGAGTGAGAAATGGTCAGGGAGGAGACCCATTGCTTTGTCTCATGCCTGGAGGACCTCTCCTCCTGGGCTGATTACATCGAGATTGCCATCTGCAGACGGTTCCTTAAGCCACAACAGGCTCGAATGGAGCTAGTCAGCGACTACTGCGCCAGACAGATTTAATTTGGAACTGCTGGGGAAGAGACATAAGTCGAAGAAAGGGCCATTGGACTAATTCGGTCACCCCCAACCGCCATCAGTCTTCAACATTCATCAATCAGAGCACCGTGATTGGACTGTGCTGGTGGGAGGGGCTTTGCCAAAGCACACAAACAGACCCTCGCTCAAACAGGTTTATTTGTCCTTGCCAGTAAACGAGAGTGGTGCATATCTGTGAGTAAAAAGAAAGGGGGGGGGGGGCATGGATCTCAGGTTATAACTCTGCGTCTGCCCTCTGTTTGATTGCTTAGATTTCATCAGCTCTGAGACAAGCAAATGTTCACCGTTTATGTTTTTTTTGGGGGGGAGGCTTGGCCGCCCATCGTTGTCGCGGTCTTTAGCTGGGCAAGGAGAGCTATTGCAGCGCACCACCAGGTCATTTTCTTGGTCCGATTGCTCAGGGTGAGAACACAGAGCTCAATAAGACTTGGTTCCGATATAAACCCAGAATTATCCCTTATTTACAATACAATTACATCACTCAATGATTACCCATTAGCTAATTAATGATCAAATCCAATACTGAAAATTATTAAACGGGTTAAATTTGAGTTATGCACTCTTTACAATACCCTGTTGTAACTGGGTTATTAAGACATATATCTAGGGTTTTAAAAGTGAGACAATAAGAACATGTTTTGCCTATTGTAGATTTTTGAAGGGGTAGGAACAAGTCAAACTGCATTATCAAATGCGTCTCATTAAAAATGTAGCACCCTGTGAAGGCACTGAGGTGAGGGGGGAGTGAAAACCTGCTTCCATTAATCACTCAGCAGTGTGGGAGGAGAGGCATGGCAGCACCTGGCTGTCTGAGCACAATGAACGAGACAGGAAAATGATCATTAGAAAATAATGTCCAATTTTCAATTATGATTCAAACCGCAACCCCATATGGGCTGTCCTACGGTCTCAAATCTGACACAATAAAAACGACAACCCATTTACAACTTACATTATTACTTAGATTTATGCGCAGAACAATAACTGGTTATGCCGTTTTACAATTGTGCTTATGTTGGTGCTCTGCAATTTTCCAAATGTAAATGTAATGCCATGAAGTCACCCAAATAAACACATGCAACACATGCTGCAAGAACATGCCATTACAGACAGGTAAAAAAGGAAGGGCTACAATTTCCACCTCTATCAACAAGACTGATTAATACTCTTTATTCAAGGTATCCATTGTGGTTCTTTACCACAATTACCACAATATGAACTTGCAGTACTCACAATTTCCCTCTTTGCTTTTGTCTGAGACATATATATATTACAAGGCCTCGGTATAAGCTTGACTTTGCATGTTCAAGTGTGGATGTGAATCCAAAATCATCGTATACTACAGTCTGGACACTAGGGGGAGACAATCTGCAGATCCATTTGACATTTCTTGAGGATGTTGAGAAACTGCCATCAAGAAAAATGAACAAAATATTTCACAAGATGGGTATCAGGCCTGACAGCATGACTTGAATTCATTTTTTACATTCAAGCATTTTGAGCTTCTCTCTCTTTTAACATCAACCCAGTCAAAAGTAAATAGAAAAAAAAAAAAAAAAAAAGGAAATGACTAGGGTACCCCCCCTCACTACAGAAGGTAAATTGTAACTGGTTTTAGTTTTTTTCAAAGGATCTCACTGACACATGCATTTCAAGTCAGATTAGTCACCTGACTTTGAACACAAACTAGGCCAGCTCAGATCATCAGATCACTAGGCTCAGAAAGGAAAAGCCATGGTCCGTTGTCTAGGTATTTTTCTATCCCCCTGCCCCACCGGCCACTATATACTCTAAGTGATCCTCAGCAGAGATCCTAATAAATCACACAAGAGCCCAAGGAATTACAAGAAATGAATTCTGCTCTCACAGCAAAACTGTGCCACGACACGTTCGATTGTGCTAGAGGATCCTTGGGGTAATAAAATGTGTTATTTCAGAGCACGGGGGAACAAAAAAATAAAATAAATCTGTCCACCGCCCGTGAAAATTAACTGATTAACAGGTTGTGCCAAAGCAAAGGTGTGTTTGGGGAGGTACTGTTGTACCACACTGATGCTGTGTAAGGTCGTCGTTACCGGCACACAGCGGCAGGAGCCCAACCTCCCACGAAGACGACAGACCGGCTCTTTGGACCACCTCTTACCTGCACAGTACACAGGGTTACGCCAGTTCAGCTTGCACCCTTATTAAGGTTAAATAGATAAACACCAATTCACTGTACAGTTTTTTAGTTCAGCTTGTCGTGCATTGGCAGCCGCAGGACAGCCGTGTTTGGAATGCTGTAAGGACACCGAGTAAGGAACGTCAGAGAGTTTTTACAGATGATAGATAAAGCATACTAGACCAACGAAGGACTGAGGAGTCTTATTTGAACAAAACGCAGCCTCTCTTCCCGAACAGGATCCCCTGAACAGGGTTTAAGACAGCGGGAATGAGGATCGTATCATTAAGATGGGCGCAACACCGGCCGCTGGACAGATGGACGGCCATGTCCGTGGCCAGCGATGGGGGGGGGGGGCGCTCTGGGGACTGGATGAATCCTCACAACGCCCTGCGGCGGTGACAAGCCCGGGGCACTGCTCCCACCTCATCATCGTTAGACATCGTTCACGGAACTCCGGTTTCTCATAAGGTTCCACTGTGTCAGGTGACCTACAGCCCGCACCGCCAGACAGGTACTTTTAGAATGTTTCCTATGGCCTTCATGACTAGAATCAGCAGGTGGAGAATGGGCAGCTGAAGCATTACAACACCGCTGGAACACTGTAGAACTGTTGGGATTAGTACAACGCATGTCCGATAAAGACCTGCTGTGACCTGCTGCTTAAACAAAATTGTGATGCATCGTGGGTAAGAACAAAAAACAAGTCTCTTTTCTCGTTTGATGTCGTTGACGTCTTCGATTCGAGTGACACGACGCTGAGGTGGTCCGTTCCCAGCTCCATCCAGATCTGGGCTAGAACTTAATGTGTGATGTGGGAGTCTCACAAGACCCAATTACACAGTGCCTAGACTGATAATGAAGACAGAGAAGCTTGTAGCCCCAGAAGCACAGTTCTACGACCAGCTGTTTGAAGCTGCCTGCATTGTGTGTCTCATCACTTAACAGTAACCTGACCTGAAGCGACAGGAGAGTGTGCGCGACTCCATGAGTATGAAATGTAATGATATTTATAAAAAATAAAAATACATATAACATTGGGCTGAGACACTATGAGAAGCAGGACATCGGACCACCGGCGAGGTTCGTTTACGCCTGATTTTGGCGCAGCGAACAGTCTGGCCGCCAGCCGTGGTGTCATTAAAACCAGTAATCGCCCTCATTTGGCTCCAGGACGACTTGGAGCTCTGTGTGTGTGTGTGTGTGTGTGTGTGTGTGTGTGTGTGTGTGGTGGGAGGACGACAACAGACCGACCTCCGGAAAGCATCAGAGCCCGGAGCGGGAAAATTACTCATAATTGGTTTAAGATGCAGAGGACCCAGCCCCAACGGCACAGTGGAGGATCTTCCCGCCCCGATGCCTGGAGAACCAGAGGATTATCGGCCCTCGGTATCAGCGCTCCTGTCTGGCATCTGTCATCCCTTCTCTGCACATTATCACCACCTTTCCCTCTTACACACCCTAACGTGCGCCTTCACATAAGGTGACCTGGCCAGATGACAGGACTGAGGTGGCTCCTGACCACTCTGCACGCAACCGGCTGCTTATCTGTTAGTGTCAAAAGATACTGTGTGTAATGTGCATCCCATTCTGCAGATTGTATGAATAAATGCATATGTCGCTCACAAAAGAAAAAACAAACGAAGGAGGCAAAGGATGACTGATGGATTGACTGAATGGGCAAGCTAATTAACAGAAGCGCAAGCGTCGCCGGCCTCAGCGTCCTCGGTAAGCCTGGAGACCACCAGAGCCGCTGGGAAGGCTTAAATGGGTTTCCACGGGAGATAATGTTGCTGAGCTTCTTTAAGTCAGGCGACACAATGAGGCTGTCCTCGGAAGCTAGCTCAGAGCCTCTCCTGCAGGCTTCCTGGCACAAGTCACAGCCAATCAGGCCCAAAGACAAGGGTGGGGGTTGAAGGTGGGGTACACTGGAGGGGGGGGGGGTCTCTTTTCAGCATCCGTTCAATCAAGAAAACCACGTCCTGTATGCCAGCATGTGCCCGCAGCCTCTGCGTTATCTTTATGGGAAAGGGAGGGGGTTGGGGAGTCAGGGCATTCATTTCGCACTGTGAGACCGAAGGGGTGGTAGCAGGAAGTGGTCGACGCGGGGGTCAGAACAGGCAGGGAGGCGATTCAAAACTATTACAGTTTGGCTTCTCCCCGTGGTGAAAGCCACAGAACAGGCTGCTCGGTGGGTAGGGGGCTTTTAAATTACATCAAATTACGATCTTCTTCCCATCCGTGCTATCAAACCAAATCAGAGGTAGATGGGAAAGCTTTTTCCATCACCATTTCTCATCTTTTAGCTGTTACGAAGCGGCAACCAGAGTTTTTTCTCCACTTTAACCCCGATGCCCCATACTTCGCAGCAGTTAAGACACAACTCTGGCCCAATGAGGTGAAGGGAAGTTCCTTTTCGTTGCTCTTTTTTACATTAGCTGTTGCTTGAATTCTTCATTGATCCAGAAAATGGATCCATGGTCCCCGAGCCGTTTGGCCATGTAGGCTGCGGCTGAGTGAGCTCAGGCCCAGCACAAGGCTGCGTTCCCTGCCTGTTCTCACTCCGACGCACACCAGCCCCACGTCCCGCTGCTGTGGCCCTGAGATAACCCACCCTGCCGGGCAAGGGGACACAGGGTTGGAGTGTTCATGCCAGCGCGGTTAGCGGTCTCGCTCTGAGGGGGCCGGACTTTGGGCCTCAGTCTGACAGGCCACGTCCCTTTGACCGGGGTACTCACCTTACCTCAAAAAGCGGTCAATACACTATGCCTCCCCGAGGGAGGCTTTACAGACGGCGCTAAAATGCGACCGTGTCCGAAACAAGAGCAAAAGGCCATGCACGTTAGGGAAGGAAGCGGCAGGCGAGGGTTAAACGAAAAGGCCGCCTGTCGACTCCCGACATCACTTTACAGCAGCGGTCGCTACCCAAAGCACGCTGCCACGGGATGCTTCCACCTGCCACACCCGCCCAGAGTGTCCCGGGGTGATGGCCTCCTCCATTAGCGTGCTTTCCTCTGAGCTGCTCCCCGTCTCGCCGCCTACCACAGATCAATACCCATCTGCTAAAGTTATACGCCCAGCTCAGGGACGCGCATGAAGAGGTAGTGCCTACTGCCGACGTCCCTAAAGCCCATGAAAACAACAGAGAAATAACAAGCCTGGGAGAATCAGACCTTTTTAAATGCTTTCATGGGGACTACACTGCATGCGATGCTCGATAAAAATAATATTTCAAGAAAGAAAAGAAAAAAGGTTTACACCAAAAACTATTCCTGTGAGAGCACGAGATAAACCGCTCTGGAACGGAAACATATCAGTTTTCCCACCAGCAGTTACAATTTGGCTATAAAAAACCCCAACTACGTACAAACGCATACAGAACTGCTGAAACGGCATTTTAAAGAGGGGTCTTATGGTTGTCAGGCAGCAAGAAGCTCTTCATGGATCAATCTGAGCAGAAAGAGAAGTGTGATGAAAATGTCTGAAATATTTCTAACCCATGTTAATGAGATATCAGCCAATGGAAAAAGGTGCTGTTTGTGGTAGTTCAGCTGAGGGGGGTTTCCGTCCTCTTATCGTTACCTCACTAAAAGGATATCGAGTGCCCTTTACAGCTGTAGATAAATAAGAACATTATGTGAGTTAGGTGACAGACTAGTCAAAGAAACGTATACATTACTGATGCTTTTCTGCACCCCTGCCCCGCATGTAAAATGTCCTACTGAGATTCATTTTTGCTGCCTAGCAATTCTAACCTGCTTTCAATATGTTCCCCAAGGAACGGGAACACACACACATACACATCTATCAATCTATATATCTATATATACGTACACACACGTGTTGTGTGTTGTGTATAAATATATAAACACAGACACACACACACACACACAGTGGTACATTAAAAATAAGTTAAAATAAGAATTTCATACTGACAAACACCTGGAATGCAGTAGCACAACTTTCAGTGTTAAACCAGAGGCAGCTCCGTTTAAACGCTCCTGCACCAAGATCTGAGCTCAGACTAAACAGTCGATTAGTCCCCTTCAAACAAACTGGCATTCCCGCTATATCGGTTTGCAATCCCTTTTGAAAGTATCAAACATGGAGTAACAGATTAAGAGAAATTTAGGTTTTAGCTTATGGGGGGGGGGGGGGGGATTTGTTTAATACCGAAGGTACCACTTCCAGTCCATCCAGCCTTTGTTCTGGGCATGCAACTTTGCAGGAGATAAATCCGAGCGTTATTGCAGAGTCGAGGGCCAGATTAGGTTAAAGCGGATGAGAAGTTTGTTTTTTCCCCCTGTGAAATCTTCTTGAAACTTTTTTTGGCAGATGGGAAGAAAAAAAAAAAAAAAGAATAAATAGGATGGAATGGTCCAGGAGAAGACTGTAGCTGCTTCTTCTGCGCCATGCAGAAGTGAGATATGCTAAAAGCAAGCCAGCTAATAAAACCGATTAGTGTCCCTGCGCTTCCTCGGAAACTCTGGTCCCAATAACTACAAAGAGCCCACCCAAGCACGCTGCAAAATTGGTTACATTTTCCTATCCTTTGTGCTTCTGGACGTGAATATCAAATGATATGCGCTATCCAAAACTTACCCCGCCAAACCCCAGGGGTCGTAATTCATGAGAGCAATGACCAGAAATGCAGCTTTCAAGGCGCAGAAGATGAGAAAATTCCATGGGTGGTAGTTGTGACAAAGCTGAAAAGCATCAACAGCGGGTATATTTTTATTTTAATGATTGGAACTATTCTTGAGAAATATGTTCTCGCACCAGTGGATGTCGTATATTTCAAAATAGACTTTCTCCATTTTTCAGATTCTCCATTTTCAAACCGGGAGAGTAGTAGATCCGTGCCTAGCCGTTTCACTCCACTGAGCACAGCAGCAGATGTATCAATGAATATTTAGGCCACAACCCCCTTAAGCAGCACAAACGCATTTCGTCTTCTGCTTTTTTTTTGGTTTTGAATGGCATGTGTGACATCTATAAAAGGGACACTTCTGTTGTACCCTTGACTGCGAGGTATAAGGAGACAAGGCATATGGAACGTGGAGTGTGGGCCAAGGTCCAGTTTGGGCAGAAGTAGACACGGAGCTCGGCAGGAGTAGAAACAGCCCAGGCGCCAACAGTGTGAATAATTGAACAAAAGTAAAACAACTAATGCATAAGGCATACCTTGTCTGGGAAGAGGAGGGAGCAGCTGGCAAAGGCGGAGAGAAAGAGGTGAGGACAAGCACAGGGTGGAGGGATGGAAACTAACCTCCATCCTATTCTACAGCCGCGTTTAGTGGAGCCCGGCAAGGTGTGGTCACCTCGCCCCAGCACGCCGGCGGCAGATTTAAGCAATATCGTCTCTATTAAGGGCTGGGCAACAAAGAAATCAATTAAACAAATGGCATGGGTGTTCGACCCCCCAAAGGACGATGCTTCTGGGGATTTTTTTGTGCCTTTTCATGTCTTTTCTGGATGTCTTCTGAGCAAATCCAAACACCAAACACTGCCAAAGTGGCATCCAAAATTCACACAGGCCAATGAAAGGGCATAACGACAGACAGAATCTGTAGCCCGTGTGTGCGTTTTATGCTGTTTTTATTTGCCACCCATTTGAAGAAAGGAGAAGGTGCTTGCACACCATGTCACAGATCCTAAGCAAGCTTTGCACTTTAGTAATTACACCACAGTGTCCCCTGCTGTCCACTGGTAGTATCTACTTCTGGAATAAAGATACAAATACAGGAAGAAAAACTATACAGACTGTTCATAAAATAATGCAAAATCACCTTGGATCAAACCTTTTCCAAAAAGGATTATATATATGGTTGTGCCGAAATCCGAAAAAGACTTGTCATGGCTCAACTCATTGAGGCTTCCTTTCCTGGACCAAGGTAACAGGCTATTAGGGGAAAGCAGCAGGCTAATGCTGACGGTTCCCCTCCCCATCTTGGTGTCCTTCATTCTCCATGGAGGCAAAAGCTTTGGACAAGCGTTTGGGGAGCCTGTAATGGTGTTTATACATACATACTGTGCCTTAGACATTCCCAATCAGTCCACAGGAGCACTTGTTCCTGGTCCTCAAAAACCACCGGGGGTCAACTGGGATTCCGTTTCTGCTGAACACTCGAGTCTGCAGTGGAACTTCCGTGCTGGGGGATGTGCGAGTGAACGGGAGTGGGGGCCTGCATATTTCATGGCCGCTTTCTGCTCTGGCAGCCTGACCAAAAGCACCAGTGGCGGGCGTGGCCGTTTGCTGGAAAGGCGCAGCATTCCTGAGGAGCGGACTCAATGCACGACCCTCAAGCGGGCCACGGACGCAAGCTTTGGGGGATGTGTGAACAAAATCTGCCTGTCAAGGAACTCCATTCTGCAAGCATAACTGTGCCTCGTGGCTCAGGATCTTTGTTATCCAAACCCAGCTCCTACCTGCAAACAGATGTTAAAAAAATCTATTTAAAAAAAAAAAAAAAAAAAGACGGATACGCCTAAGCTATGGTTCCACGTTAAGTTCCAGTTTTCCCCTTTTCCATCCATAAAAAATAAATGACGAACGTTGAGAGAAGGGGGCGGGTGGAACAGGGGTATGACTAGATCCCATTTCACATTGAGCTTATGTCTATTTGCAGATACTGGCAGTCAAGTCGGTTCAAACCGCTGTCGTTACACCACAAGGAACAGCCAAATTGAAGGGCCAAAAATATATATATTTTCATTTCAAAAGCGAACTCGTCTTCACAGCAAGTCGCGACGCGTAAAAGTCAGCAACCAGCTACCCACTGTGTCTGGATAAGGGGCTCACAGAGAAACGGACAGGAAACTGAAACCTGTGTAGCCAAAGATGACATTTAATCTTCTGGGGCGACGCAGGTGCCACATCGACTAGGGAGACATTGGTTTGGTAGTGGGCGCGGCGGGGCTGGCGACTCCTTTGAGGTTCTCGTATTTCCACATTAGTGTAAAAGTTTCTGCAACATCAGGGCGTTTACGCTCACACTGGAACACGGGCGCTGTAATTAAGGCCTTTCTGACGCAGCGGAAACACAAGTGGCAGAAAGGCAGCGGCGGCTCGGGCGACAGCGTAGCCCGGGACCAGGATAGGGTTAAAGCGCTGCTGAAGACTGCACCTGAGCCCCGGGTGGTTCACGTTGCACCAACAAGCCGTAAAATTGGGCCGCCGGGGATTCCGGAGAAGCCGATTTTCCATCCCCTCGCAGCACCTCGGCTCCTGGCTGGGGGAGGGGAGGGTGTTTGCCGGAAGCCAGCAGGTTAAAACAAAGAGACAGTCAAAGAAATAAGAGTGGGAGGCTTCTGATAAAACTCGGGCTCCAAAAGTGAGGCATGACTGTGTTTGTTAATGGCAAGGTGGAAACATCCCCACAGGAAGACCCTTTCTTCCTTACCCCAGGGTTCGAGAGATACAGGGCTAAAGAGCAACACTGTGCCTCCTCACAACTCTGCTCCGAGCTGACATTCTCCACTAGCTCACAGGGTTGTGATACAGGAGGAATATTTCATTTATAATATAAAAACCCGCCTGACACCCCACCCTGGCCTGCCTTCATTAAAAACACGGCTTCTTGAATAAAATATAAGGACGAGGCTCGCTCGTGTTTGTCTGGCTCCACGGGGGCCTCTGTCTGTGGAAGACAATCGGCATGATCAAAAACCATGTGCTTTTCCCCATCTTTCTTTCAAAGGGATCACAAATAAACATACCCTACTCGTGTCTCAGTTTTCACATTTCACAGCCTGACAAACACAAATCTGCCACTACATGCACCAGCAGCTGTATAGGACGCATGCTGTTCCACTCTGCATAGCCTCTCACAGCACACGATTTCAGGAAAGCTGTCTGAGATAGTGCCTTTAATGTTACAAGCTCACATGTAAGGTTGATTTTCACAAACAAAACAGAAGCCAGCAGCGGTGAGCCGTCTATAAGGCAATGGACATTCCTCTACACAGAGAGGCAGCAGGTTACAAGCTACGACTAGGCACCTTACAGAACACGGATCTCCTAGAGCCGAAAAACCACTGCATCGCGGAGGTAGAAAATATTTCTTTCCCTCAGAACCATCCAGCAGGAGAGATCAATCGCAGGGGCTTCCAGAGTACTCGATGTTCTGCAGAGTTCCTTCTCTCTGCATAGATCAAAAAGAGATTAAAGAAATGGTGGGGTCACGCATCACAGCAAGCATTAGTAGTGTTACACACAAACCTAGACCGCTCCGTTTTGCCACTGATAGAGGAAAACAAGATGAATATCAACACGACGGTTGAGCCAGACAGGCAAATGGGAGGTGCCCTCCTGATACTTCGTTAGGAATTTTATAGAGAATTTCATTTTTTTAAATGTCGATCTGCACCCAGCTGGCTATCTTTATGAATCAGACGGCGGTAGCAACGTCTGTGTAATCATCTGCTCTCCAGCATGCAGTCCACATTGCACACTGCGAGGCCTACACTGAAGATTTAAGACATACGAAAGCAGTCCAGCGCCGAGTCCATGTCGATCCTTCACAGGCAAGCCAATCATCCAACCACAGCTGGTTAAAAGGATGACTGCACTAATTCCCCAGGTGATCTCGTTTTCTCCCCAAAGGAAATGGTGACATTTGCAGGAGGGGCTTCATTAGCATTGCCTACAAAGGCCTATCCGTACCACAACGTTGAATGATCAATGTCGAAAAATTCAATACGTCAAGCTCACAACTTGATTCCTATGACCCGATATCCCAATCCTCCCGCAGTCTGCATCAGTTCAGACTGCCTGTGTGTCATTGCCTTGACCTTTGACAAAGCCAGGCACAACCCTGATGGATTCAGCAGCATGTGGGTGGGGCCATGCACACACAGATCTGAGGACAGGAGCCGACCGTGCGACATGAACGGCATGAACACCTCTGCGCTTCAATCTGGTGTCCCAGAGGGGGGGACCACCTCCCGTGGATCTTGCCGGCGTTGCATCCAAATGGGTCCCCCCAACGGAAGGACATCTAGTCCTGTTTTTTCGAGCGGAGGCACAGGCGCCCACACGGCGGCCTGCTACCCCATACCATACGAGTATTCCTTTTGAGAGAAAATTTGCTTAATCTCTTCAACACAGAGCTGCTGTTCAGACCGGCTGAAGGTTCACACCAGTAGGCTCCAAAAGAACCTGGACATCTGGCACAGTAAGCATGACTACTCCTACAGTCCTCCCAGTTGCTTTGTTAACAAATGCCAAATAAACACATGTAAACTGCACCCAGGCTAACCCAGCAACACGTCTATGATTAAAAAACACTAAATCACTAATGCTAAAACACTTAATCCTAAACGTGTCTGTCATGCTATATTTTAAACAAATATCCGTCAATCAGTTTCACCATGTGTGATAAATGTGGCCCATACCGCCTGCTTTGAAAAGAAACATACAGACTACAGATTTTGTGAGCCTATATATGGTCATGGAATTCTGCCTTTGGTGTAGACACTTGGGGATTTGATCGGGACACAAAAATGTTGGCTGAACATGATAAAAATCAAGGCAGTGAGTCTCACAGTTAGACTAATCCTACTAAAATGAATTCTGAGGGTAGGAGGCCAGTCTTGGGTAGAGGTCAGGCTATTTTGATTTTCACTTCGGGTAATGCCACCATCTCAAGAATGATGGAAGAACCACATCCTTTTCCCCCTAGGCACCTCCCTCCCAGACTTGCCTCAAAACAGCAGACAAGCACACACTGAAACCACCCTTCATTCGAACATGAAACTACAAGCACACACACACACACACACACACACACACACACACACACACAGTAGGCATGTTAACAGACATGCATACACAAGTACACTAAGACACGGCCAAACACAAAAGGCGTTCTCAATAAAGTTTAAAAAAAAAAATTACCACACACCCATCCGAAGCATACACTAACAGCATACACACACACACGCGCCTTTTGAGTAGTGTGCCGACGAAGGTAAGAGAGAAAAGTACAGCGAGAGGGGAGTGCATTAATGAGGCTCTCCGAGTGGATCTCCAACAACAGGGTGTAGTGTCTGGGGCCTGTCTAGGGCCTGTCTGGGGCCTGTTCTCCCACTCCCGCTCACTCTGCAGCGTGACACAGTTTAAGTCTCACAGCTGCAGCCTCCAGACAGGAGCGTCTGCAACCTTTAGCCCGACCCGTATCTGCGCTCTGTGGATGCAGGGGTTCATTAAAAACTCGAATCTGCCTGGCTCACCTGAAAAGAGCGGCGCGGTCCGAGACCCAGTGCTGGATAGGGTCTGTCCTCGCCAGAGCAGATACCTGCCATTGTGCAGCCGGTATCCCAGCCCTTCACAGACATGGCAATTGCGTCGCCTCGGCACAGAAGCAATACCTCTTCACCTCTCAACATAAACCCTTCTGCAGCCAACACAAGCGTATGAACATGCAATCTTTTTTCATATAAAAATGCTGTTAATTAATGGTAGAACCGTTCGATAGCACTGTTCCCATTTTCTCAAACCTCTGAAAGCCACAATTCAGACTGATGGATTAAAAACACCTTGTTCAGGCGGAAAAGCCAATTGCATAAAGGTGTAATGACGTTGATCTGAGAGGAGACACGACTATGAACACGTACGTGCACTTAAACGTGAGCCCATTGAAATGTGCCATTAGATTAAATGACAGTGATATGCAATGAACAGTGATATTTTCAAAATGGCCATACGATATACCCCCCTTGACATAAGAGGGAAAGTCATTGAAGAAAATGATCTTTTTTTATAAAGGATTCTGCTCCTCAATACAAAAAAAAAAGAAATAAAATAGAAAATATTTCCAAAATTAACAGCTAAATGAAAATGTATCATTGAAATGTGATTCCTAACAAATCAGTGGATAAATATTTCCTCTATTTAACTCAACATTAAAGTAAACAATGCAAGCAAGTGCGCCCTCTGCAGGATGAAATATTATTCTAAATAGAATACAACATCTCATTTTCCCTGGTGGACTTCCACATTGAACCCATTTATCACCGTCTGAGGGTAAGTGTCAATCCGGCAGTTCTCATCAAGCAAATCAACTGAAAGTCAAGATGGGCAGACGCTTACCAATCCAGACCCTTATATTCACTTAATGAGTCACTCGTCTATACGCCACGTTGTGCTTTCGAGTTAAATCCAGCTGGACAGATGTAGCTACGGGGCAAGCTCGGTTCTCAAGCAGGAGATGTTGAGCGTGTTTCTCTGAGCACCGCATGAGGCAAAGTCATTTGGGCTTTCTTGATGTAAAATGTGCCATTCAGCACTGCCAGTGAATAGCTTTAAAAAAAATAAAAAAAAAAATAAATAAATAAAATAAAATACCTTGAAGATCGAAGCACTCAGAAGTTATCAGTCACATCCGGCAAAAGCGCTAGGGGCGTGGGCTCTTTTTTTGTAGTCCTTACGTTCCTTGAAGGCTCCGGCCTCTGGCTAAGAGGGAAACCCAGCAGGGGGGCTCTGTCTGTCACCTCCGTTTAGGGCCACTTACGCAGACTGACCCAAATCGGGCGCAGCCAAGGGCCGTCTGCGCACATGGCTCGGCAGCTAATGGGGCAGTTCGGCCAGGCGTTTCGATGCCAGATCAAAATCAATCCTGACAGCTGTCAGCCGAGACGAATAACTGTCCCTGGCAGGGCACGTTTCCCCGCAAGCCCGATCCCGGGGGCAATCAAACGCTCCAGCCACACAGACGCTGCAGACGGGGTGACAAGAGAACACAAAAGCTTACTCAAAGAATGTTGGCCAAAGCCACTCCTTTCAAATAAACAAAGCTCTTACGACGTCTCATTCTGGATTTCAACTGTTAAATAAACTTAATTACATGGCAAGCATGTCTGCTAATAACGCTCACAGTATAACAGCGTATTATATATACAATTACTGTACTGTACTGTACTAGCGACACAGGCTCAAAATTCACTTCTAAGTGACCCTATGCTGCGAACATTAATGCATTAACATTAACTACAAGCTTTTAAAAAATAATTTTTACCACAGCTGTTTATGTGAGAAATCAGATACAAAACTGGCAGAATCGGCAGTATACAGCAAGGAAAATAAAACTCCCCTTGGCTTGGCCTGCATGATCAGAGGGGTGTAGTAGGGGGATCTGATAGGTGTGGTAGTGGGCGCCGGAGAGACAGACTGATTCAGCGCACTCGGTAAAGCATATGAATTAACTGGACCGCTCATAGCACAGGACCCATTCCACAGCTGAACAGCCAAAGCCATGGGTTGCTCAACACATTCGTTTAACTAAAACTTAACACCAAAAGCAAGTGAAGATGCCTGCCACTGTAAGGCACTGTGCCCTGTGCCCCCTATACGAGGTGAGTTGCTCCCTGCATCCTGCATACCGAGCTCAGAAGCCGAATACCAAGGTGCCTGCAGACGGGCACTCCCAACTTTGAAGTGAAGGTGAACACACATAGAATTCAAATAAGTTTACCAACGGCAGAACTTCAGGGTTGTAGGACAGGGGGCCACTCCAGGTGCTGCCTTCGCCTTCCGCTATTTTGGGAGAGCGAGCCTCTTTAGCTCAAATCAGCCCATTGTGTTTGCTGTCCTTCATAATTCCGATATCGGGATACACATTTGCCAGAAGTGCACCTATAAGAGCCGGTAAAAATGTCTAATTCTCCCCGGCGAACTTCCGCACTGCGTCCATTCATCACCGGCTGAGGATAAGTGTCAATCCTGCCAGATTTCCTGTCAGGGAAAAGCAGGTGCTCCTGGCTGATAGCGAGAAGACGGATGTCTCTCTATCGCATTAGCGCTCCCCATCAGCCGAGCGAGGATAATGCGATCATTTAAAGCCAGCATGCCAGGGGGCATTATTTATCACTAAATTATGAGGACAAACCCTTTAATCACATGCAGGGGATAATGCAACTCCGGCATAGCACTTCAAGTGGCGCGGTGACTGGGCGAAGTGATTCCCAAAACCTGCGAACGGACCAGGCTTCTGACTCACCAGCAGATCCCTCTGGACCTTGCTGAAGATTTTCTCACAGCTTGGAAAATAAATAAATAAATAAATAAATAAATAAATAAATACAGTTTGAGGCAACGCGAGGAGAGAGCTAGTGCTAGTATTGACGTCCATGGTGGGGCTACAGTCTTGACATTGATTAGACTCAGCAAGGCATTGATTAGATGACAAATTAAATGAGTGTGGTTCTCTTCAAGCCGCCCCAGGATGAATAGCCCATCCACATCTCTCCAGACATCCCCAGACATCCCTAGCACCCCATTGTGGATTGGCTGCCAATGTTATACAAGGGAATCTCTGAACGTCAAAGGCCGTTTTACTGATCGTTTCACAGCGCACACCTACACAAGTGGTGAGGAATAAGGTTTGGGCACCAGTGGAAAATAAAAAAAACAACATGAGGGTTACCGGACATGGATTCTCTTAACAGTAAGCAGTGTTCACTTCCCTGCTCTTTGCGTCTCCATGCAGATTTTAATCTATTTTGAACCCAGCTCTTGGCTATAAACCTTTTCCCCCCTGTAAGAAGATGGGAGGAGTTCTAACGGCACCTTTAACAGTCAATCGTCCAATGCAGGTTTTGTTTGTCATTTACTCACCAAGAAGCTGTACTTTGTGGCAATTTGGGGGTTGGGTTGAAACCCTCTGGTCCCAGGTCTACTACTAGGAAAGCACTTCATTACACATGGCACACTCTACTTACACATAGAGATGGAGCCACACTAGCCTTTGTTGATCAGTAACAGAACTCTGTCAAAGTGCACTCTTCTAAAGCGTGCGTTTTTATTTCAAAAAGCAGAGAGCATGAGGGTATCCATCACAAGGGCCAGCGATTACTGGAAATTGTTACATTTTTGGCCGAAATTACCTTTCATTTCCAAAATCACTACCGTCCAGTTACTTAAGATTTCCCTCCTTGTGCTTCATCAGTTTTCTACCTATGTAGTGAAAAATTCAGAAAAGATCTGTTTCCGCCGGGATGGAAGCAAGTTATTCTGTTCAATTTGCTTTTTTAAATTGATATCATTTACAAATCTAGCTTTGAACTGCAGTTTTGTTGACAACCCATATAAAATATATTTCTGAAATAACCAAAAAATTTTGTTTTAGAAATCCAATTTACATTGGCAGAAATCACAATTTTCTGCCACACTTAAAACTGAAAGGCAAGTCTTGAAACTGGATTTTACAACATGCCTCTTGGCTTTCACGGCAAGATGGTGACACTTACAAATTGACCGTGATAAAAACTCTTTTTTTATTTTTTTTTATTTGGCACTTTCACTGCTGTCTTAATCTTGTATATTTTCTTTCTGGATTGCTATAGTAACAACATAGCTGCAACAGCAAACTTGCAGCCAGTGACATGAATTCGAAAGGTTTTAGTGACACCTAGTGGCTGTGAAATGTCTCAACAGAATCTTGCAATGGTTAGTGCCCTACTAAACTACAAGAAAAACTATTATTTATCATCGAACGAGAAAGATCCAAAACATACTTTAAACCCAATCTAACGATTACATGTCAAGAACACTAATCCCTTTGTACTTCTATATAATCTGCTCAAAAAAAAAAGAAGAATTAAGACAGGCTTTGGGGTGCAGGAGGTTGGCGGTGAACATTTTGAAAGTTCAACAAAGGAACATCAAAACATAGTAATGCTCAAGGGACCTGACACAGAACTACTTACCAGATAGCTGAAACTTTCTTTTTCTCATTTAAATTCATTAAATTCAAATTCATTAGTGAAGTCTGATTTTCAGAATGCTGATATGAGCGTTGCAAAGCCAAGGAAGTGGAGAATGTTGGTTTTATTACCAGGAGCACACATGCATCGCAGAGACACAGTAAAAGGGTCGATATTAAGTTGATACTTAATTTTTGTGTAGCATGAACGTATCACAACATTTCATCGAGCACGTTCTACCATTCAACCGCCCCACGCGCGTTTGTGGTAGGGCCAGGTCGCGATCTTGGGCAACAGCTGAATAAGAGCAGCGGAATTGATAAAATATTAATGTCAATGGAAGGTGATGAGCACTGGGACGGTAGCCCCGGTGAGCGGTCAATCCCCAGCTGGCCCCCTGTCATCTGTCATCCCTCACAATCGCCCCCGATCCTGTCGCCACGCGTTAGGATCTGCACCGTCACACCGACCACTCTTCTGTTCGGGTGAGGTGGCTGCTAAAGAAGTTGGCAGCTCCCGCCGTCTCTCGGTACCTGGGCACATCCTGGCACGGTGCGGCAGTGAGTCCAGGGCACTCTGGGAGGAGGTGGGGGGGATCCTTCTTGACAAGCTCAGTGTCAATATTCCGAGCTTTATTAGGTCTCATGTCAGTCCGAAGGCCCTCTGGATTCTGCTCAACGGTATTCTAAGCATGAAAACCCCTATAACCCCCTCCCCAATGCCAGTCCCTGCTCCCGGCTAAAATTCTCGCCCACCAATTTGGAGTGACAGGCACATGAGAACACATGGTCAAGGTCATTGCTCCTAACTCCAAACACAAATCCAGGCTGGACAGTTGATTTTGTATGCAAGTAAACAACAAGTGAAAGTCAGAAGTACAGAGAAACTGCCTCGCTTTCATTTTTCAAATTCTTATCTTAAGGGTAGGTTTCATGCCAATTACAGCTATCATTGCATAAGATGTGGAAAGCAACTGCAACTATCCATATATCCAGACTAAGGGGCAGAATTATCTGACATTTGCAGGGTGTCTAATACTCTCAAATCTGGTGCTGAGCAGTAAGGATATTTACTAAGAAGGTGAAATTGTATTTGTGCACTTAAAGATTTAAAGATTAAAAGATTTAAAATGCTCAGTTGCAAGTTTGCCCAGCTGAAGATTCAGCTTTGTACGTACGTACACACACACACACAGCTGTGAGCGAGTCCAACAGGCTTAAACAGCGGTACACTTCAAATTTAAACATTTTTACTAGGAAGCATGAAAAACAGATCTTAAAAGTTATTCCCTGGTAAGGCAAATGCAGATGCTCACAACACACTTAATATATATATATTTTTTTTTTATCAATGACCAATACTCAAAAATGAGTGCTTCGAGACACACCAATTCAGACATTTTAACAAGAATATAATTTCTGAATGTAATCAATTTTTGCAGCAGAACAAGTCATTTATAATACTGTACATACCTACGTACAGTGGGGAGAACAAGTATTTGATACACTGCCGATTTTGCAGGTTTTCCCACTTACAAAGCATGTAGAGGTCTG
>JAOYSI010024064.1:0-33680 GCA_025775065.1 Hiodon alosoides | reverse complement strand
GTGTGTGTGTGTGTGTGTGTGTGTGTGTGTGTGTGTGTGTGTGTGTGTGTGTGTGTGTGTGTGTGTGTGTGTTCATGACCTTTTACTGTAGCCAACCGCTGACAAGGCTGCTAGCATACGTTTCCTGTCTTTCCCCTCTGTAGTAGGGTTTACCTTGAGGTAGACTCCCGACACCCCCCTTTGATCCAGCAGTATGTGGAGGAACAGAGAGCAGCCGGACTGCAGTACTTACAAACGCACTGTGACATCACCGATAGGTCTGTAGAACCTCAGAGCTGGGCATTACCTTTTTTTTTAAAAACCTTTAAAAGGTGCAAAGTAACCCACTATTCTGGAGGGTAAATTGGAAAATTCTAGTTGGGCGTATATATTCAAATTCTCCAAAGTAGCTGACAAAAGAAAATGCATGCATGAAAGACTGTTTTGTATATTGCTCAGAATTCCATACTGATTGCCTTTCCAGTCATACCACGCGTGCGAGCGCACACACACAGCCCTTTATTCTTTATTCTTTAATAAAGATTGGATAAAGTGTTCAAAGCTTACAGAACGGTCCGCTTATTACCTTGAACTGTTCAAAAAAAACATTTCTGTGACTGTTTGCGATTAGGGTTGTTTAAGTAATAATAAATGGCTCTTTGTGTATTGTGTTTCTCTGTTCCAGGCCACGTTTCTGTGTTTTACAAAGAAAGGAGGCAGAACATTTAACATAGGCCAAAAGAGTGGAATCGGCAAAAGAAAACGGAACTAAATTTTCATCAGTGCAAGCCCTCCTTCAGTCATTTGGTACCGAAACCCATTAGCCAAGTAACCCTTAATAATATCAACTATAATTATATTCACTTCAGCGTTGCTCAGATATGTTTTCCCTTCTAACCCTATGTGACCAAAACCCGCTTATTAATAGCAACCAAAGAGAACGGTCCACACACTAGCCCCTTTTATAACTCCGATTGTCATGCAAATGTTTTAAGACCAATCTGTCCTCATGTCTCATATCCCTAATATTTATGTGGTAAGAAGCAAACATACAATGGTGAAGAAAAACTGTTGTTTAACTAAATGTATATTTCAATAAGGCCGTCTCCAGCATTGTGGAGTTAGATTCAGGTGTAAAGGGATCTTGTTCATCAGCCACAGACCCATGCACAGCTTAGAAGGAAAATTAAAATGTATATCATCTCAAAATGCAATTCTTATTTCAGTGTCCATTCGGGCCTTATTTGGGCTTTTCTCTCTGGAGATAAATATATATTTTTAAGGCGAATTACAGAATGTAAGTTTGTAATTACTTTGTATGCCTAGATCTGTTACTACTGTTCTGATATTTCTTTGTCTAAGCATGTGGCATTTTTTCATCTGTACCTATATGGTACAGATTGACTACGGTCTTTACCAAAATAATCATATGGCTCTGAATTAATTTTCCATCCCTGTTAAGAATTATTCTTGAAACCTATTAAAATAGGTCACAGTCTCAAACTAATATCAAATGGTGTCTAGAACGGTTAAGGCACTGTTTGCCTAGCAGGGTGTGTATTGCGTTTGTGTGTGTTCTTTGTTTGTCTGTCTTTAACACCCACCTGAGGTTCGCCAAATCTCCACCCCTTTTTTTGCGGGTTCTTGGAAGCGGAGTCAAGCTTCCAAGATTTCTTTGAAATCATCCTCCCAGTGTCCCTTTTTCTAAGAAGAGTGTGTTCATTTCACGCACCACCAACTCAACACACGCTCTGACAATATCTTTCATTAATTTAAAAAAATAAATAAAAACCATAGGTTGCTTACATTGTCAGTTCTAAAGGTCCCTGCCAGTATTTTGTACCGTGAAACCATCCCGTAACACATGTGAGGACGGTGCTTCTCCACGCTGGGTCTGGAAGCACTCCAAGCTAAACCTATGGCCCAAGAAGAGTCCAGTCTACAGACATGTTTGCACACCATCACTCCTGGGAAGGACACAACAGATACAACAGGAGAGGAGGCTCATATGATGTTGTACTGCCAAACAATGAAACCCAAAAGGAACAGCCAACTAAAATGGTAAGAAATCTAGGCAAATCCGTTGGTCTTGGTTCACCTCCCAAAGGCGATGTAATCTACAAAGCCACCAGGCTTTTATATATATATATATATATATATATCAGCGAGCAGGCTACCATAATGCAGTTCCAGTGTTTGCTCTTATTTCCATAGTGTAGTGTCTTGCATTACTCTAAATTGGGGAAATTGAAGATTTAAAAATCCACACCAATACTTAAGGTGTCACAATAGATATTCCCCTTTCTTCATACATCTCTCTTCAACTATTTACTTTTTCACTTTTTGCTTTAAAAACAAAAACGTCCTGAGTATGTTTTGATGCTCAGTAGAAATTCTTTCTCCGTGAATGTGTTCATATTTTCAGCTACTGATATTGGAATTCTAACTGAATAGAGCCTATTCTGGAAATAAATAGCACTTGTCTTTTATTTAGCAAATAAAATGAAATAACATTACTATAGCTATTTGTGAAAGGACCTTTCTAATGATGTATTAATGTACTTTAAGAGATATATCCCCAACAAACCAAAAAAGAGAGAGAAGCAATAGGACTTATTCCATTCATTTCATGTTTTTACTGGAAAATGTAAAGATAAACTATGTACAAAAGCCCACATAGTGGTATAAAAAGGGACTTGTTGCATGCATACAGCTGTTGTAGGCCATGCATGTAACTGTTCTGGTGTACTCCCGGTTTCGGGTTTATCTTCTCCTTGACTGCCAACACATTCAAGTAAGTATCAGGGATAAAAAGTATTATCATCTGCCCACAGAATGGCAGAATTTATGAGAACAGTCTCATAAACCCAGTGTGCTGGCTGTTGCTCTGCCACTAGGGGCTAACAGCTCACAGCTGGAAGGGGTAGTCTTGTAGATACAGAAGCAAGGGGCGTGGCAATGGTAACTGAGCTGGGCAGCCGGTAAGTCGATTGATGGCAAGCCGTGTGAGATGCTGCAGGGAGGGGCAAGTCTTCTGCCGATGAAGTGGTCTGACTAGCTTTAGCAGCAATGCATTCTCCTTTGGAATCTGCTGGGGTGGAGGAGGCGCATCCTCCACATCCTGGCTGGATTTCACATAATGTTGCACTAGGCTGGGCACGTTGGGAAAAGTCAGTAAGCGGGGTTTGGCCAGGGAGTTGGAGTCCAGACGGAATTGGCCGTGGCAGTATTCGATTCGCACATTTGTAGGGCCGAGCTGGGTCTTCACAGACAGGGTTAACATGTACAGGGGATGGCTGCTGTCTCGGACCAGGAAAGTGCCCTCCTGTGCGTCTTGCAGCACTGCCTGAGCCTTGCTGGCTGAGACCGCTCCCCAATACCACCCTGCACAGAGATGGAAGCTTTATTTTTTTGTGCTTGATTCAAATTAAAGAAAAACGGGCAAACTCTTAAGTTGATTCCTAGAGGCAATTTCTGCTTTTATTAATTGATTTTGTAACCTTTACATAAAAAATTGAGACCGATTAAGACGATGAAATTCACTTTAATGGACTTAAGCTAAGACATGGGGCTCATGGTACAAATATTTAACTTTAGAAAACAGACATTTAGTTTTAATAAGATGTGCTTTAGTCTTTCAGCACAACACGTTTTTCTATTGCCTACAGTTCTGTTGTAGTTCAAGACCTTGCTGTACCTGAGATGTCCAGGTAATGGAAGGTCTGGCCAATGGACAACAGGTCTTTTTTGGTGTCTTGCAGCGGGGGAATGCTGTGAATGCAGTGCAAGGACATGGAGGAGAAGCAATGGTGTGGGTCTGTCCACTTAGAAGGAGTGGCTACCTCTGTAGCTGGGGTTAGCATCAGGGGCCTATGACTGCAAAGAAAGAAAAAAAGTCATTAACCAATACACAACCAAGTTACCTTGACACTGGCTGAGAGGATGTGCCCATTTAATGTAATATGCACTACCATCTAACAGGCAGGCCTATTTAAAAAAGAATGCACAAATTGTGATGAGTCACGAGGTGGTGTAGATATCTTGGATTTTGTTGTTCTTGAGACACAAGAAAATTGTACTGTAATTATATGGAATGTAAACATCTGGAGCTAACGTACATTTTTGTTTATTGTGGCATCGATATAATATCCAATTTATCCAAAGTTGAAGAATCAAAACATGAAATAACCCTCTATAATATGTTAAAGTAAAGTGAAGTAATTACGTTTCAAATGTTGCTAACGTCTATGGAACTGTATTTACAGAAACATGAGTTCAAGAAGTATTTGTCCGGTATGGAAGAAACTCGAAAGAAATACTTTTTCAACTGCGTCCGTTAATTCAGTGGTAATTAAACGTGAGACCGTTTACTTGCCCATTCTGCTGAAATACTGTTAAAACTTAAACTTCAAACTTAAAATTAGAACTTAAAATAAACTATACCATGCAACCATTGTAATATTTAAAATCAGATCAATTCTTTTAAATTACAGTACTACGAAATTGTGGTGTTTTACATGCAAAAAAATTGACATTCCCGTTCATCTTGAGTACTACTGTACAACACAAGATAACACTAATTCAAGCATTAGCTCAGTATTGTAAAATCCTTAAGATAATAACAGTACTCCAACCATCTATAAGGTTGTTAATTTATTATAGTGACAAAATGATCAACTCAACTTACCTTTGTACACAAAGAAGCATTACAGACAAGGCGTTTGGAATCCGATTCCTTATTACCTTTAATCTAACCACAACCGCTTTAAAAAATAAAATAATGAACGACCAACAAACACCCACAGATAATACTTATTTTTAAAAATCTCAATTACAATAGATATAAACAAAATATAGCCCTAGTAATAATAGAAACGAGTGGATTCCTCTTAGAAATGAAACGAGATGCCGAATGTAGTTAGAATGACAGGCGGAAGAAAAGCATTTAACTATTAGCCTTATTAATAAGACTACTAACGCGGACTGAGTAATGTTTAGTAAGGACGGTCAGTCTTTGAAGAGGTTAATGAAATGTGCTTCACGGTATTTGAGAGAACCGGATGACAAAAAGTCCCCGTGAGTTTGGTTTTTTGAGTTCACAGAAGTTTCACTAATTGTGTTCTGGGAATTGCTTTGCATTTCGGCGCCTCTGACGACACCAATAAGACCATCATTTCATATGGGGTTTTACAATCTACGTTTTATTCAACTGTAATCAGATGTGTCGCTGATTACACCATCAAATTAATGTTTGCATTAATATTAGGACTACATTCCAAAATATTACAATTCTTAGCGTTTAGCTTCTTTCCACTCCCAGACAGCTGCGTTGTTGGGTTAAACTCAGCTGAGTTCAAAAGAAACAAGGCCATCAGCTTTCCGAGAAGTTTCCAGGAAAAGCGAAGTCTAAACCGACCTCCAAGAGGCGTTACCCCCTGTGGCTCCGCCCTTGCTATTCTAAGAACAGGAAATTGGCGCATTGAACCACCGGGCGGTGTTTCAGAGGATCCTCTACAGTTTTATAACAAATTTATCCACAGGGCTGAGTTGACATGTGTGTAAAAGAATAAACAATGTTTATATTATGTAGCAAAATATGACTGGGCTCTCTCCAATGACATATTGTGTCCTGATGAGGCCTCTATTTGAGGAAAATATCTCAGATAACTGGGTTTGATTCGTCGCGGATAATTTGTTAGATGAAATAAATCGAATTATGTTCTTTCTGAGTAAACAATTTGAAAATAAATCACGTTTTTTAAAAACAAAGATTAAATCAATGTCGTTTAGTATTTGCGTAATGTGAAGACGTCTAAAATTGCACCCAAAATTGTCCCCTACTCAACGACAGCAAGAGCAGAACAACTCACTTTTAAAAATCATTCTGCATTTTCAGCGATTTACGTTTCACTAATGCGTCTCCATCTGATGACTGCTCCCTCCCTTTCCACGATGATTATATTGCCACCTGTCGGCTATAACCGGAGTCTTAAATTGATAGTGGCCCCGAAGAGCAAAACACAAACTAACTCATAGCCGCAACAAAAAATAAATTGAAATCATAGCACAGACGAGCAAACTAACAACTGCAACAGAAAAGACAGACTAATTGTAAAGACTACCATTAACCTACCCGTAGTAGGTTCCCAGTCTGTATTATAAAATATATGTTTTGAACTCATCGTCTATGCTACAGGTAAACGATTTATCGTCAGAATTAAAAATGATTTATTTCTTCATTAGTTCAATCAATGGCTGTGTCTGTGCCACATCTTTAGTTCCCAAATTAGTCGCTACTGCCCGGTGTGCATGCGTTATGAGTAATTTTTTCTTACTCTGTTTAAAAAATACAAGGCATGTTATCTGATCTTTATAGACATGTTTTACTATCAAAAAAAAAAAAAAAGAGTCTCGCTATCTGTTTATATAGGTCGGGCAGAGGGGAATTAATAAGCCCGATTCTACTGGTTAAATGCACACACACGCTCACTGTACTTTTGGACACTTGCAAAGGGACTGGCCGGCGGTACTATATCTTGGCGCGCTAATTTTTATAGGCGTGTTGAAGACATTCTACATTAAATAAAACAGGAAAATTTAACAAACAAAACAATTTAAGAATATTTGGTGATTTTAGCGTTTTGCCTTTGCCTTGGATCGTTTTCTATACACGCCAAATGCTGTACGCCGTTTCTTTGCGTGTATGGAAAACGATGCATGTAAGGGTTAAAAAAATCTGAACCCGCCGTTTTAAACTACAAGTAGTATTGCACCAGCCTGTGTGATTGACGTGATACTTGCTATTGCCATGTAGGTATAGAGCTGTGAACTAATACAAGGCCAATTGTTGCGGTTGACAACTTCAACTTGCAATACATTCTAAGAAAAGTGAAACACCGAGGGTGCTATAACCATCGAATTAATTACAAGGTGCTGGAGGACGGGAACCCGCACAGAACACACACACCTGGGTTAGAATATGCAATAAATTATTACTTTACTTTTGGAGAAACACTGATGAAGTACAACTAAATAAACTGCCACAAGCTGAAATAAGGAGTCCTGGTCCTGTAGAATCCCTTTGTTTGGGTTTTTATTCCTGTCAAACATTTAAGCAAATGAATTGATTACCCTAATAGAACTAATCAAGTTTTTTTATTTTGGTAGACAGTACTGAGGCGTGATGGAAAATCTTTTATGATGCAATACTTCTGGAAAAGATTGAGCACTCTTGACATACAGATTCTGAGCCACCATCAGACAATAGAGCAAAAAGTAATGCCAGTGCAGTGGTAGGCTTTTATTAATATCATACATAAAAGCAATATAATAAAAATACATTTATAATGTACAACCAGAATTTTAATGCCAAAATATTCACAAGAAGCACATGGTTATGTAGACCAACTTGTGAACCTGCACAAATCTGGACACAGTACTACTCCTGATCATTTCTGTGGCATACAGATTCATTCTGGTGAGTATAAGGAGCTCTGAGAACAGATTTACACACCACCAGTCCATGGGAATTGTGCTTTAGACATCAATGCTGGCTCCGCAAACATCAGAGGGCTGGACAGAGACAAGGGCATGGAATCACTGGTGTCTTAACTTCTTTCACAGTCCTAGTTGTCTCCGGTACTTCAGGCTTGTAGATTTTTTCTCACCGCAGACCCATCAGTGTAGGTAAAATCTCATGCCATAATTATTGGCTAATGTCCTTTAGATTCTTTCAGAATCCCTGGCCAAAGGCCAGAGTGTCTAGTAAAAAAAAAAAAATGAAAGAAAAAAGTTCCCATTTCCAACCCTTCTTAAAGATTATTTTAGGGACCTCCTCCTATGACATTGAGCTCAAGCCTTAAGATCACAAATATGGATAAGGGCTGAGTGTGTATCAGTGCTCACCAGGAGTGCTGAAGAAGACAATGGCAACTAGTGACACCTACAATCAGTCCTAAACTACATCCAAGTCATACTTTCACAAAAATACCAACAGAAGACTGATGCTCATGTTAAAATAAACCAAAGTTTTAATTGAACACACTGTGTGTAAGAAAAAAAGATTCCCCCATCCCTCCCTTATTTACAGGTCACACCCCTATTAGCTGCCATCGCCCACAAGCTATACACTCCAGACATTTAGCAAGGTAAAGGCTGCACTGCCTCCTGCGGGTCTGGAGCTAGGCAAAATTCTGTTTTCTGCAGCACTTTGGGGCAATGTTCTCTCTTTTTGAAGTGTCTCTCTGCCCTGCCTTCGGTCAGTCATCAATGGTGGGTAACCAGAATGCCTGTGGATAGAGAAACCAGAGCATGGGGGTTGGAAAGTTGGGAGTGAGAGTGAATGTATTTGTGACCGAGAGAATTAAGAGTGTTATTGTCAGACAGTGTCTTACCATGTTTGAACAGGCACTGGCAAAGGTCATGAATTTGGGGTTAAACTGGAGGCATGTCACAGGTCCAGTGTGCTTTCCATCCAGAACTGCCACCTTCATCCCGCTCTCTGCATTCCACACATGGATCTTCCCATCCTCTGAGCCTAAAGGGAAAAAACACTTATGGGTGAGGCCAGTCAAGTACAATGCAGAGGTAAACAAGGGTGAAAACAGTTTTTTTAGAAGCATGTGATGGTGAAGTAAACAAAAAAATGCTGTTTTTTTTTTAAAGACGAGGTTGATGGAAATGTTTTTGTGATCACAGCTGTCTTGGTTCTTGCTCATCTGTTATATCTTGAGATATGACTTACGTTAAGCCTGGGTTAGCTAGCAATTACAAGCTAGCTAATGATTGCTAAAATTTTCGAAAATGATCCACCACTCATTTTTCTAGTGGCAGATTTTAAAAACAAGTGTTTAAGTGTTTTTTTCTAGCTAAGCTTATCACAGCACTCATTTTTCCATAACTCTATTGAAGTTGGCCCCTCTGTCAATGGCACAAAATCGAACAGAACGTGGGAACTGTGTTCATACTTGACTTACCAATCATGATAAACTGGGAATCTGGAGTGAAGGAGGCCTCCAGGGTCACTGCTTTACTGTTGTTGTAGCCCTGGAGGAGACAAAAGTAACAAGTTGAATATAAATAAGTTTATACATTAGTGTTTACTTGTAAAGAGAATGTAAAAAGAAAGTAGGGTGTGAAAAGGCTTGTATGACAGAACAGCAGCAATTATAGCATACAACTGAAACAACATGCTTTTGTTATGTAGTATCTGCAGTGTGTCGTTTGAGTGGATATGAATAAGCTCTCACCCCGAATGAATGCAGCACAGCTCCCTTGAATGCATCGAGGAGACGGAGAGCACCCCCATTGGTGGAAACAAGAATCAGCTTCCCATCATTACTGAACTTTAGACCGGTCCACTCACATGTGCGGTCACATGGCAGCTTGAAGGTTGCAAAGGGGCCCTACAGGACACCACAAATGAGAAAACACGGACTGCGCACCACAAGACACAAAGAACCAATTACATTTAACTAAATACATTTGTCTAATGTGTAATTGCACAAAAAATGCAACACGTGAAAACACTTGACTGCCAAATCAAATCTCAACGCATATCCATCTTTACTTTCTCATATGCACTTATGATTTTCTCCCTTAGTTAAGGAACTTACATACAGCCACCTCAAAAGAGCACACAAGCACACACTCCTACCTTGTCAAAGGATCGCAGGTCGTACAGTTTAACCATCTCAGAGTTCACTCCAGCAGCAAAAATAAGCCCCTCTGGGTCAAAGGAGCATACTGGTTTTCCTTGAAGGTGCATGAGGCCCTGAAACAGGCAATGAAAGATAAAGGAATTGAAATCTACATGTGAGTGGGAAACCGAAACCGGAATGAGTGAAAAACATTCAAACTCACCTGGCAGTTAGGAGAGCGTAGGTCCCACAACCGAATGGTTTTGTCCAAGGAACCCGAGATAAAGGTGTCGTCCACAGGAGACATGGAGAGAGCAACAACCCTGAAAACAACAAAATCAAAGCACTTGAAAGGCGTCTTTACAAACCTAAAACATCACAATGTGGAAAAAACAGACATCCATCAAAACATAGGAACAAAAAGTTAACGGTAATTATGGGAGGTAGATGAAACACACCTCTTGTTGTGTCCAGGGAAATATCTTATATACTTGTTGTCGTGCAGAGACAGGTATCGTATGGTGTCTGTGAGAACCAGAGAACAGGAATATTAAGGTCCAAAAACATCAAATTCAACCACTGAAAAATTAATTAACAGCCCGGCAGCAAAACTTTAGACCAAAAAAAGACCTGTAGGGGTGGGAGAGTGATGTCCAGCAGACGAATCAGGTGACTGGGCTCCACCCTGGGCAAGGCAGTGGCCTGTACAGTTAGCTCCAGAACTGGGTGGAATCACAGACCCTCAAACTGTACAAACAACTACCTCAGCACAGGGTAGGCGTGAACCAGTAGCAGACTCTGAAGAGAGCCGAAACCCATTCAGCCCAGATACACACTCACAGAAAACAACATAAACCCATTAGATCAAAAGCATCACTAACTCAAATTGAAACACATCATCATCTCACACACAGAAATAAAACGGTATTACAATGACAGGAAACACACCATCGATTTTATTGGAGCTGTAGACCACCGTATTGGCCGCGTGTGTATACCGGATCAGGTCCACTCCGTATTTCTTACTGTACAAGGTTCGCTTGGGTCTGGTGCAGAACAAGGGAAAGATGTATGGAGATAAATAACCCTGGGCATCAACCCGCGTCTCAAAACGGTTTTTAATACCCGCCCTACATCTGCGTTTCAATATATTTAAGAATCGATAAAACTCATTTCCGACGTATTCATGTATAAATACACAAATCAAATCATGCTGGGATGAACGTATTAACCAACACAGAATACTCAATTGAAAAATGATTTATACTACAGTATGACGCGCATATCTCACATTAGTTTATACTAATGTTAAATCGTTTTATTGTGGATTAACATTATATACAAGTGTTACATGCATTCAAATAAATAGTTCTAGTTGTTACCGATTTCGACTTTCCAAGCATGCAATCTATTATCTAATTAGCACCAAAAATATATACAACAAGAACCAAATTTTTCAAATTTGAATCGGTGCCTTAACAATTAATACAAACAAACCGCAGCATTCTCTACGAAAGCTAGAAACCGAATAGTCCGATGATGCGGATTTTGGAGTAGGCCTCACTTTCGAGGAAACAAATAATGCTAGTAAGCTAATAACCAAAATCCGGCCTCTCCTGCCAGCACGCTGTGTGGTTCACGATTGGTAGTATAATTAAAAGTAATGTCCTCACTTTCCCTCCTGGCAATCGTATAAGACAATGGAGTCATCGTCACTGCTGGAAATTACAGTCTCGCCGTTTGAACTGAAATCAAAACAGTTGATTTTGTCCGAATTCTCTCGAAAAACCTTTGCTACCCTAAAACTCCGCAGCACATTGTCCGTAAGCTTCATGGCCTCTGTTCCTGCTCAGCGCCAGCCTGTTCTTTGTGGGTTTCAAAATAATAGAAACAGCAATATCTTATCGATTAGTAATTACTGTTTGTTTTTGAAAATTAAAAACGTAGTTTACGACAGTCGTTTCAAAAGTCGAAAGGAAAACCCGCCAGCAACCGTCTCTACGTCTGAATCGAACACAGAAACCCCGCCTTCATTATACCGGACACGCGCACGTCCCAAAGACTCGCGCATGCACCATTTCGGAATTGACAACTTAGAGATGGCTTCCGAAACCTTGGGGCAGAACATACATTTGTTATTTGTATTTTCAGTAACTCCTTGATACTCTGCTGAACCATTCTTTCCATGAAAAAGGCTGTTTTGGAGTGCTAATTTTAGTGCAACAGCAATTAAGATTTCAGGAGAAAGACATAAGGTCTTAAGAATGATACAAATATAGAACTAACAATACCGGTAGGTAATATCCCAATTATTGTTTTAAAACATATTCCTTAGTTTTATTAAAGTTTGTCTTATATTTTTCGTATATATGTACACCCACTAAGATGTTGATATAGCAGGTGATTAATGCTGTTAGAGATACCAGTCTGAGTGCTACAAAGAGACCTCCTCATGTCCCACTTACCTCTGAAATGTGTTGATTCAGTGAAGCCTATCATACACAGTCTGCCCTCTGAGCAACGAACTGTACAAGTTCGAGTAACTGAGTAAGTTAATAATTACACTCATAGTCAATACAGGCTCAGCAAAACGTTGTACAGACTGAGACACAGTTTCTTCTACAGAATACTTCAGGGAAAGCCTCAAAGAAGATCCAGATATTCGATGACAAGGAGCGCAGGTAAGAGTGAAATATCTAGTCATTTGACCTGGAGTACAGAAGAGCATCTTGTCGTTCCAGGTCAGTCTGACCTTTCGGGTAAATTTCACCTGCATGGAGTCAATGAGGTCCATGCTCACAAAATTATTAGCTTTTATCCATCAGTGCCTAGTGTAGATGTGTACAGTGATGCTAGAGCAAATATTTAATAGGGAAGTGTACATCCCTCTCAACATATTTTACTATTGTAATAATTATCATATGTCAGTACTCTTAATCTCTACCCTCCCAGGTGGGCAGCATTGACTTCCCAGTAAGGACGGTGTGATTTGCTCATGGCCCGTGTCCTGTCTTTCTCCCGGTCTCTGTCTCTCTGTCGCCCCCTGGGGGTGTGGAGGGTGTCGGTTCAGAGAATGTCACTGGATGAACGGGTGCGGGAGGTATTCTCCGCAGCAGTGGAAGGAGTGCAGCCTAACACTGTGGTGCGTAGGAGCTTGGAACGCAATGGAGATCGCCTTCTGGTGGCAGGACGTAGTTTCATGCTCAGCCACAACTTGCATCTGGTGGGTTTTGGCAAGGCTGTTCTGGGCATGGCAGCTGAAGCAGAGAAGATCATAGGAGATCACCTAGTGAGAGGTGTGATCAGCGTACCACATGGAATCCAGGAAACCCTGAGACATCATGGGAAGGGGTAAAATACTGTCTTTGCCAATTTGTTGGATTGTTCACTCAAAACCAGTAATGCTCCACAATGATGTTGTGATTGTCCTCTCCAACCTGCATACATCCTTTTGTTTCCTTTAGGAACATGCTGTTGGGTCCAAACAGTCGTATTGAGGTGCTGGAGGGTGCTAAACACAACCTGCCTGATGCTTATGCCCAGAAGGCAGCTGAACAAATCCGCCAGATAGCCAGTGAGCTCACTGAGTCTGATCTGCTTCTTGTGCTTATCTCAGGTATGCTTCGGTAATTTACAGGCAGGGTTAGTCTGGTACAACTTCAAGTACACTTGACCGGTTCTCTTGTAGCAAATCGTTTTGACAATAATCTTTTTTAAGAACATAAAAATATGAAAGAATAATTAAGATAATTGTTTCCCTGTAATCTAATGTTCATCTATCACTGTTTCAAGCTTTGAAGAATCCAAAAATCCCAATCCACTATGAATCCTGTGAAACTATCCAAGGCATTTATGATCCATGTGGAAAAAGTGCTTTTAAGAACTTCAAACAGCCCTTTTTTGTTTCTTTCAGACTTGGAATTAGTATTAATAAGCATCTTATTTATGATGCAACCTAAATATACATCAGTTTGGTTTATTCTGTTATAAACTCAGATGTAACTCTAACCTGTATGGTTAGGGTAAATATAATGTCAGGTGTATCTCTATTGTCCTCAAATCTTTCAATGAGTCTAAGTCATGTTACATACTAAGTCATGAGAACATTTGTCAGTAGAAGATTGGTTTTAGTATTTCCTTGACCTGCACAGATTGCCTGCTGGTCATTAAAAAAAAACGACTTGTGAGATTTCTGTTTTTCTGTGACACTATATATTTTTGCGTGAAGGTGGTGGGTCAGCACTCCTACCTTCACCAGTTCCGCCCATCTCACTGGAAGAAAAACATCAAGTGACAAAAAGATTGGCAGCCGCTGGTGCCACTATCCAGGAGCTGAACATTGTGCGCCGCTCTATCTCTCTGTTGAAGGGAGGTGGCCTGGCCCACTACGCCCATCCTGCCCAGGTAGGAAATTTCCAAACTGTAAATGTGTGGCTATAACTACTAACAGCAAACCAAAGGATCCAGTAGTAATTTCTTCCCAAGTACCAAAACATTTTTTTACTACATCCACAAGGAATAAATAAATCCCTCATTGACATCAATCTCTCTCTAGGTGGTTGCTCTGGTACTTTCAGATGTGATTGGAGACCCCTTGGACCTGATTGCAAGTGGGCCTACAGTGCAGTGTGAAGCATGGCCGGAGGAGGTGTGGGCAGTACTGGAGCGCCACGGACTCTCGGCGTCTCTTGATGCGTCTGTCAGGGAAGTGCTAGGGCGAGTGGGACCACGCTGGGGGGTGGAGGAGAAGCCGGCAGAGGAGGCAGGCCGAGTCCTAAATGCTGTAATTGGCTCTAATAGCATCGCTCTAGAATCTGCTGCACGGCGCGCACGGGAGTTGGGATTCCAGCCAGTTGTGCTATCGCCGGGGGTGTGTGGGGATGTACGCTCTGTGGCCCATCTCTATGGCTTATTGGCTCGTTTTGCATGCACCCCGAATGATCCACCTGGTGATTGGTCCCATCAGATTATGCAGCTGGGGCCCAAGGTGGGTGTGGAGAGCTGGGACCTGTGTCGTGCTATGAAAGTTTTGGGGGAGGGGCATGGGGAAGGCTGGGGCACTACTTGCCTGCTGGCGGGCGGCGAGCCCACAGTGCAGTTGATGGGGCGTGGCAAAGGTGGGCGAAACCAAGAGCTGGCACTACGAGTGGGGCTGGAGCTGGGTGGGGAACACCCCCTGCAGAATGTAGTCTTTTTAAGTGGAGGGACAGATGGGCAGGATGGTCCCACAGAAGCAGCAGGTGCAGTGACAGGCGGGGATCTTGAGAAGGAGGCATGGAAACAGGGGCTCGACCCAAGCAACTTCCTTTCCGACAATGACTCCTTCTCCTTCTTCTCCAAGCTCTCTGCTGGCCGACACCTGCTCTTGCCTGGACTCACAGGAACCAATGTGATGGACGTACACATTCTACTGGTACCCAGGCCCCCGGCCTACCATTAAGCAATACCATGCCACCATGACCTTGTGTAAGCAAGTTCAGGATATATACAGGAACATCATTTTATTAGAAAACAAATGAAACAATGAAAATGGGATGGCTTAATTTCACTATAAAAACAAGGAGAAAGGCTCCCTGATGTATTTTTTGTTTTGTAACTGCACCTTGTCCTTGTTTTAGGATTTCTAAGGGTGGATATTACAAGTGCGGAAAACCTACCTATTTTTATTTAACATTTGAATACGAGCCCATCAGACTCATCTGTCATAAACACTGTTTTACTGTCCTATAACATCCAGTTTGAGCTTTCTCCATGATCAACTGTGTTTACCAGGTGCCTTGTTTGTTCAATTTAATTATTGTTATTCTTAAATCATTCTACAACTACATTGGGAATAAAAAATATAATTTAACACAGTTGGAGGTTGGCATAAATCTGCAGTTTTTCAGTGTTTGAGACATATCCAAATTACTTACATAAGTACTTTGGACTGCCACAGCAGTCTGAAACGCCAGTGTGGCTGGGGTGCGAATCTTTATCCTAACACTGATATGATACACATTGGTGGTGATACAATGCAAGGTTCCTTCAGAAGGATCCCATAACTTATATTTTAGGTCACGGGTAATAGTTCCAACCCAATCACAGGTCCAATCACAAAAATAACAAACTGTCCGTCTCCTGAAATAAAAGTAATGTGAAAGAATTTAGTAACTTGTCACTTGAGCAAAATTGAGTCCAATGCAAAGATTTTTCCAACAGTCCAACAGAGGTCGAGGTGAGATGTAGAACCTGAAGACATGACCAGATATTCATGAGTTTGGCCTTTATTGTTTCTAGAAAATAATTAAGTCATGATACAACAATTGGTCTTCATCATTACCACTCAATAGCTTCCCGAGTGATTGAAGAAGATGAAAGGGCTTAGGGAGTAAGTTGTGAGAATTGAGGAGACTCTGTCCCACTAACTTTATCCAGGCCCCAACGTTTTTATCTTCCAACTGCACCAAGGAGGAAGTTTGGAACCCAGCATGAAAAATCCTTCCCTAAGTGGGTCAGTGGTTGTAACTTAACATTACTACCGCGCCAGTCGATGAATTTTATATTTCCATGTCCTTCATTATTTCTTGTAAGACTCCACACACAATTCATGTTTTAGAGCCCCATTTGAGTTTACTCATAGTCAAATTACAAGAGTGCTTGCTATGGAATGAGTTAAGAGTGTATAATACGGGCTTGAAACTTTTACCTATTTTTAACATTCAGCGTTTAGATGACAGAAGGTATCCATCATAAACACACCTTTCGCATAAATACTGTTGAAAGGTGTGCACTTAAAGGGCAAGCGAGTAATAAACTATGGGACACAGCGCCACCACAGGATAAGGACCAGGAATATTGTTCTAGTCAACCAGCAGCTTCTGTCAGAGCTGACACAGCCACCAGAAGTATACAAGGAAAGCATCAGGGCTCAGTGTTCTAATGGTGTCTGTATGGAGTTAGATTTTAACATAACCAGTCTTCTCAGTGAGCACCTTGAGTAACGGTCTGACTTCGGTCACAGGTATCTGTCATTCAACCCCAGCATCTCTACAGGAACAAAGTCTAATGAGTCAATGCACGCTCAGGAGAAATCCCTTATGTCTGATGGATAGTTGGATAGGCAGGATGGTGCATCCCTATTGGCTGGACCCAGTTGAAATCTTGCTTGTCACTCACGGTGCTTCTTGAAGGGATCCCCAGCAGCACTTTCCCTAAAATAGATTGTTTTTAGTTATACACACAATAGTTTTTGAAACTGCAAGACTTATCCGACACTGTTGAACTAGTTGTCCAAAACGTATATAATCTCAAAAATAAAATAAACACCACATTATTATTGGCTTTGAATTAAAGACAAAAGGTTTGATCCTAACCATAAATAACCAGAGATGATTATGATCATGAGAAAAATCAACCAAGCAGCTACTGATCGTGCAAAACCAATCAGAATTCTCGAAACATTGTTTATAGCTAAATTTTGAGCTGCCCCCCCCAACCAAGACACCATTATAGATATTGGACCACCCCCTAACATCAGAGTTGAACTTTAAATGACATCACCATCATTAGCCATTTTAAAACTATTGAATATACGCAATTAAGTGAGCTGCTTTTGACATGTCTGTTGCCTCATCAAGCAGCATTAAAACAGGATAGCAAATTAGCTGTGTTTTGATATTATCTGACATGTAGGCCTCCTTGTATTTTCTTATTTTTCTGTCATTTGCTCTCTCTTTTTTTTTAGCTGTTTCTGATTTATTTGGAAAAAGCAACCATACAAGTACCAATCAATTTTCACACAATAAAACTCACCTGCAAAACAGAATTTAAAAAATATATATATTGCAGAATTACATTTAAAAAAACCATTAAACTTAATGGCAGGGAGTGTGTTATAATTTAATCCACTGCATAAATTCCTGTTACACCAGTAGCTTTTCAATGGGCTATGTTAATTTCAATATGTTTTATTCGCAACAATGCTGTTGTTGCAAAATGTTTATGAACATTTGACAATACATGCTTGTGCATTGAATATGCCGAGACACTAAGTGTGGGAAGTACCTGAGCGTGCACAGACAGGACACCTACCAGCCGCTGAGGTGCGGGGCTGTGTCCAGGGTTCCACCGTTCTGCCCACCTGTGCCTGCAGAAAGGGAAACATTTCCATAAGCTCTTAAAAATCAGTAAGGTTCCATAATGAAGGTTCAGCTGCCAGACACAACCTTAAGAACAGTAAGTGAATAAAAACTAAGCTCAAGACAAAGGTAACATTAACATTTTGTACCATGAACACCCCCCTGAGATCAATAACGTAGTAATACTTATTAGCATCCACGCACATCGTATGTCCAAGTTTGCAAATCTAACACGTGTCCTTGGTTAAAAATTAACAAGTTCGGGCAACATCAGCTCCTTTCCGTCCGTGGCAAGGCAATTGCTAGGAAGATGTTTTCATGGCTTTTATTATAAATTGCAGAATTAATTGAAAATTAATTCAGCTACGAGATATGAAACTAGACGTTTAATATCGTTTTAAAATAACCTACACATTTCCATATGCGAATTATCTGTAGAGGGAAAATAGGTAAATTAAACCTGAAAATGAGAGTGCGTCAATGTTGTCTACTCTAAATGTAACGAAACTGCATTAATGCGTAAAAAATAACTGATACAATTGTTAATGCAATGTGGTATGGATACATACTGTCTGTCAACACCAGATACAAGATAGCTTAGCTATCTGAGGTCATGTAAAACAAAATCGGCCAGACTATCTCACCTTGTCTATAGTACATGTCGTTCACAGTGGTCCCGTACACTTTCCAAGCGAAGTGAATAGCTATAAGGCTGAGAACGAGCCAACTAAAAAGAATTTTAAATATGGCCACCCTCATATCATTGGCCATCCAGTCTTCCACAAATTCTGACAGGAAAGATACGACACCGTCCATAATTCTGGACAGAATCTCAAAATCCCACGGTTCTTCCATTTTTCTAAAACAAAACCATCCAATATAATATATTCAAAAACGACATTATTTAAGAGTTATGAGCGAAGGGTTGCCACTCTCTGTTTTAGTCAACCAGCTAGGAGAGGCGACTGACTTCCCAGGAACAAATGCAAAACGATTTGTACGATTCAGACTTACAGATTCGTGCTTAACAAAATTTGCTTAAATATATATTTTCACAGCGTGCAAAACACAATAGTTATAACTTTTACATACAAGTACATAGAATCATAAATCAAAATAAAATATTGTAACATTTCATATAATCGAGCTAAATAAATGATTTACGTCCCAACCGAATGTACGTCGTAAAATCTACAGATAGTAAAATCAATCTATTTTCTGCTCATTTGTGTAATTACAAATTTTTATTTATTTTTATTATAATACTGTTACTATATTTCAAAACTCTAACCTCTGTTAATTTGTTCATTGATATAAATTACGTAGCTATTAAGGATTAGTCACAGATCGCTGCACTGACTGTCCTAATATTTTGTCGAATTTGGTTATTCATAGTAATAGCTACGTAGCTCGATTATAATTAAACAGTGGAATATTTAAATTTCAATAAAAAAATAAGCAGCTGGTGTTTCGAGCCCACCCAGCGAAGAACGTATTCCTTCAACACTAGTTCCAGTTTGCTCCGGCAGAGGGCACAAGGAGACCGCAAATCGTCGTTGCTCTCGCGTCAGCGAAACTTGGGTCTGTAAAGTTCATCGCAATGGGCCAATTTCACAAGAATCGGAAACACGTCATTGCTGGGTAAACCTACTTCCACTACAGTTACAGCTAACGCGATTTCTATGCTGAGGAAAAAATGGGAAGATACTTCACTGCTTCAAATCCATTTCGAGGATGTTAGCCGAATTTTTGTACAGCACTTTTCTGCTACAGAATCAAGGCTGAGGAAGGGCAATTTAATTGAGCAACATTCATGTTATAAGTCACAGAAAACGTACACATTTGAATACTCGTCTTTCAATTGGAAAAAATTTAGTTTTCCTCAGAAAACTAAAATTACTTATATACTTCAAGTACTAATCGAGTGTCTCGTCCACATTCACACCCATCGTCCTGACTGATGAATTAGAATTGGGAAATAATGAAAGGTAAATGGTCATTTATGATGACGTTTGATAGTTACTCGCAAAACGATCTGATTGGTGGAAAATTTCGATCAATTAGATCACCTGAAATTTCCGACCAATCAAATCGCTTCATTTTTTGTCAAATCAGATTGCTCCAAATATTGATCAATCAGATCGCTCCTTTTTTTTCGACCAATCAGATCGCTTTAATTATTTCTATTTTGTTCACGAAGTGAATTCTCATAAATTGTGCGATTTTTATTCATTAAATCTTCCCCACATATAAGGAACATACAATTAGTGGGAACTATGCAACAAATTTATGTAACTGGGATACGGACATGATGGTGTCTGTACTGCTGAAGCAAACGTTAAGTTATGTACCCAAATGGTTTAAAACCAAATGCAGATAAAAATAACACCTTCAGATCAGGTGTTATTAGTTTAAAAAGTTTGATTACATTACCTTTTTAACAGAATCTGTTATGCAGATGCACCCAGATACATCCATGTTACTGAAGTTTCATGCTGGACAGCCAATTTGATTTGAAGATTTGAGAAGATCCATTTTGTGCATTGCTTTAGATTCCTACAATGTCAGTTTTAGAGTTAAAGTTCAACTGCATGTAAATTTCACATTTTGCGAGACAAAATATAAAAGAAGTTAGCATTTAATCTTGCATTATGTCCCAATTCTGAACTACCCAAAACGATCAAATAAAAAAAACAAATTAAAACATAACAAACTGATAAATATTAGCAAATTTTACAGAATACAGAGTAAAAACAATACAGAAGAGCTTAGGTAGGTGTTAAATGCAGCTATCTTATTATATACAGTAAATCACTGAGGGCCACGGTGTCTGCTGGTTTTTGTTCCCAGTGGTAACACGCTAGCGGCTAGTTGTAAGAAAAAACTATTAACCACGTTAGGTCTGAGTATTGCATATCACGTCACAGTTTATCTACACTTCACAGTGAAGATTAAAGACGCACAGATAAACACAGACGCTTACCGGTGTCCCAACAAACAGAGCTTCCCTATCGGATTGAGCTACCCAGTATCTCAGATTGTCAGACTTGTCAGAAAAAATGTGCTACCGCTCAGGATGATCTACCCCGATTTTTATTTTGCATTTTTACATTTCGAATGGATCTGGTTCTATTAATTACCTCAAAATACCCACAGGTTAAAGTGGCTGCTTATCTGATAAGTCCATTGATTTCTGTGAATTACAAGCAAATGCAAGTTATGTTCCTATCCACTGTAAACCAAATTCTAAAGTGATTAAAGAAGGAAATACTTTAAGGATATTCATAAGTTAATTAGGTTATATAAGGAAGTCTGGTATATTGAAAACTTCAATGGTAGCTCGGATTTAACAGCTTGTATGGGGCCACTGCGCAGGTGCGATTTCAGAAAGCAGTCATCCTGAAAGGTAGTTCAAATTATCAGGTTTCATTCCTTAAGTGTAGTCGGCAGCGGTGAAATGCTGGTTACACACAAATGTGCTGAATCACAAACATCGACCCAGAGACCCACTTCATCCTTTGATTTTAATTTGATGGAAAATCGTGAAAACTCAAATGATGGTGACTTGGTCCCACGTATGACCAATGGCGCCTCTTTTAGATAGAAACGTTAGGGTTATACACCTTACCTTTTCACAACCCCCTTTGTTGCTGTGTCAGGGCTAGCTACTGGCGAATATGTCTCATGGGTAGAAGATACTTCAATCGGCGTTTTAATGACATACTTGGTTAACATTAAGGTTTGGATGTCACAAAACTTTCTGCAGCTAAATAAAGACAAAACTGAAGCTTATATTAATTGGATCTAAGATACGGGGTACAGAGAACAGCCCTGTACTTAATTCCTTCTATATAATTCATTTTATATAACTCCATTTTGCATTTTTTAATCTAATTTTATTGTTTTTTTCTTCATGGTATTTTAATCAAATTAATTTAATTATATATAATTGCCTTTATAATGTTTTCTCATATGATTGGTATCCTATAGTTTTTGGCAGTTTTCTTTTTTGTAAAGCATTTTGGGTTGCTTTCCATTTATGAATGGTGCTAAATAAATAAATGTACTGTTATTATAATGTCTACTTTTGTGACCATACCTGTGAGAACGCGTTGTACATATCCTGGTATAAAACTGAGAGTCTTCTAATGGCCCGCCCTGGGCTGTCTGTGTTCACCTCCCCCATTTGCCTTCTCCACCACCGCTCAGGACAAAGACTGTTTTCAGTAGAGAAAGCAGCTAAAGCAGGCAAACGCCGCTCTCCGTCAGTGTAGCGGGGCAGAGTAAGACAAGTTAACCGACAGGTATGGGGAGTTCTCACCGGGTCTTTCGGATTTTTCTGGGGGAATTTCTTTCACTTTTTAAACCTTTTGTGGATAAGTGACCTCAGTCACCTACTGCTTGCTTGTTGGTGTATGTTTCGCTTTTTGTGGCTCAGCAAAGTTTGAATGTTTGACTTTTGTAGCATAAGGAAGTGAAACATGATAGCAACAGGCAAGTCGTTCTATTGATTTTCTTTATGAAAACTGAAACTTTGATTGTTGTGATGGGGGAACTTTTCGAACTATGAGATGATTTAATGAATCTGCTTAGAAACTGTATTTTATGAAAGTTTTGGAGCCTATATGGCAATGTCAGGAGCCTTTTTTTAGCATAAATAAAATTGATCAGAATCTCCATTCCCGGCAGTGTTTGGCTCTTTGCTTATTTATGGTTGTCTGCCCTGCATCATCTGGATCTCTCTCCTCTCTTTCTTCTGGCAGAGCTCAGGGAACTGTAGTGAGAAAACACAATCAGCAAGTCAGAAAAAAAGGATGAGCAGGTTGGTGGAGTCTAATGTTTGATCATTTTCTGCCACTGTGATCAGAACAATGCACTCTTATGACTAGAAAACTTTAATTTGACCACACCTGTTGTTGATACAATGGTACTAAAAATACAACTACCACTTAACTACAAATGTCATTTACATATAATCATGCTGGGTGTCAAGAAATTGGGTAATTCTCTAGCCAGATATTTAATCTGGATCTCTTAATCTGACTAATTTTATTTGGATGTGCTGAATACTGACTTAGAGGCACTTTTTAGGGAAAACAGATCATCATTGGTGCAGTTCCAGAAGGAATTCCAGCTACAGTGTCAATCATTGGCTGTCAAGGATAATACCGGGTACCGTCTAGAATTTGAGGTATTTTGGGCATCGTGTTGATGGAATGGCTGATGCAATCTGGGACGTGCAGTGTTGGATTTCTTGTTACGGCTGTCATGTATTTTTTATGGCAGTCTGGGAAGAGTCAGAAATATCCCAATTTTCAAACATTACCTCCACTTGTATCGAAAAATGTTTTAGATAATTACACCATCCTTAATAACATCTTTATTAGGTGAATTTACTAGAAGACAATTAACTTATGAATATTCTGCTTGCTACCAGAGTGTATAGAGGTATAAGTTAAATTTCTGATTCATACACATCAGTCCCTCTTTCCTCACCGCGGTATCTTCCCTTGCAGTCCCCTTAATGTCTTTCTACCAGTCATTTCTCACATACATTCAGGGTATCTCCATTTGCACCCTATTTGTCCCTTGTTACCGCTTTACAGGACCTGAACAATGTTGGAGAGGAGCTCAGTACCAGGGCAGGAGATCTAGACGTCAACAGAAAAAAAAACAGATATCCCAAAGTCCCGCCCTGTAAGTATCAGTCAGGACTGCACCATCTGGTATGGGAAAGTGATCAACTGTGCAGCAGGGCAGAGCACAGAAGAGCACACAGTCTCTAAGCATAGTACTACACAGCCCAGTACAGTTCAGAATATGGAGCTCCATACTGCGTCACACCGGAGAATGCAGCATAGAGTGACTTAGGGTTTGGAGCTTTACGCAGCACTATACGTAGAGAAGAGCTTTCTTACTCTGAGATGTCTGACTGAGTTTTGCTCTTCCAGTTTTTCCCCACTATTATCGGTGGCTCCTCCTCTTGTAACCTTTGACCTCTCTGACTGGCTCTGATTTCAGATGATCACTGTCGGGTTAAGTTGACCCTCTTAGACTCCCAGCTGCACTCTGACTACATCAATGCCAGCTATGTGCCTGTAAGTTATAGCAGGTCTGTTCGTCACAGTTTCTCTGTCCCTGCGTCTTTTGAACCTTGTTTTTAACCATGGTGTATTCCTGTTGTGCACTTACAGGGTATTGACTCAGACCGTTACTTCATCTGCACCCAGGGTCCCCTTCGAAGCACACAGGCCGACTTCTGGCGCATGGTGTGGGAGCAGAATGTACACACAATTGTTATGGTGACTGCCTGTAAAGAAAATGGCAAAGTAAGGAACCCTATAATGTTTTCAATAATGGGCATCCTAGCTGGTGGCAAGATTATCAACTTTGGCATTTAATTAAAAACTCACTCTTAATAAAACTGAAGAAACAAGCTTATTTTGAATCATAATTAAATCCTCTGAATGAATCAAGGAAGAAAGTTTGAAATATGTTGTACCTTTCTCCAAATCTGAACCGTATGATTGGTTCACAGGCTCAAGCCTTCTGTGGACACTTTTCCCTCCAGAAAGGAGTTTGATGAGAGTGGATACTGCTCAGAACTCTTTCTTCATATTGAATCATCACCAGAATCCCTAATTCATGTTTTCATTGCCTGTGCTTGCGATGACCAAATAGTATCCCTGGAGGGTAGTCCCAGCCCTCCTAATCTCTTTGGTAGTTGAAGTATTATACATCAGACTTTGCTGGGACTGATACTGGTAATGTTCAGAAGAGATATATCAACCTAGGGATCAAATGAATTTCAATAGTTTCAACCATTCCAATGAAAGTTAATAACAAAAAACCATCTCCTCAAATCTTCTGTAATAACTTTAACTAATCTGACATAACTCTCACACTAGTTTTGATATTTTGTGCACGCAGTCTACTCACATTTTCGTTGGTAATTCTTTGTCAAATCCTTTAACTATGATTCCATATTTGTGCCTCTGGTGTATATGACTGAGCTTCCTGTGTCTGACTCTCTTTGTCCTAATTTTGTCCAGGTGCTGTGTGAGCATTACTGGCCACAAGAGCAGGCACCTGTAAGGTATGGTAGAATACGGGTGACCAACCTCCACCAGGACCGGGGCCCCCACTTCGTCATCACCTGCCTTCACCTGTACCAGGTCCGTGAACAACCACCGGGGGCCAGGTTCTGCGTATTACACTTCGCTCCTTCACTTCAGTCCTACTTCTCTTCTGCACAAGTTTCTGGGTTGACATTCCCAATATACATTTATAGTGATTTATGTCGACTTAAATGTAAAATATATCTGTTGTTAAATAAATTTGGTGTAAAACGACAAATGGAAAGTTAAACGACATTAAAATACCAGATTAATTACAAATGTAGAATGCTTGAAGTAAAAACAGAAAAGTTTTTCAGTATTTTATATATTTTTTTTCAGGTTTGACAGTGCGCTAAATTAATCCTGAAATGGTGTTATCATCTATATTTTACTATTTACGGTATTTAATGTAAAACTGGTCAAAATGGTCAATAATCTGTGCTTATTTTCATTTTACGAATTCTTAGAAGATCTAAAACAACTAAACTAAAATCAGTCCATGATCTCACAGGTTGCAAATGACAAGATACATACAAGGAACAATTAATGGTATGTTTCTGTGCTGGTGGCATGTTTCAGGTGGACAGCTCTATTGAGAGAAGGATTATACACTACCTGTACACAGGCTGGCCTGATCAGGGTATCCCCGCCGACTCCGCCTCACTCTGCACCTTCACCGAGCGTGTGCGACAGCACCTCGACAGCATGCAACACAAGCACCCCGTCATCGTCCACTGCAGGTTTAAGATGGTTTGTCTGGAATAACGCTCGGGCACGTATGCTTTTAAGACTTGTGTTTAATCTGCCATTTTATATCATAAAACTATCAGACTATCAGGACCTGCATAATTCTAACAGTTAGGGGGGGTGTGTGTTTCTTCTGTCTAGTGTACATAAATGTATGAGTATAACCTGTTCTTGTTTTCGTAAGTGCAGGGCGTGGGACACTAAAATATAAGTGTGTGTGGCATTGCTGCTTTAGTTTAAATGTGTATTTATGTTGTGTGTCCGTGTATGTTATGTCTATGGTAGTGCTGGTGTAGGACGGTCTGGCACGTTTGTGGCATTGCTCAGACTGCTGCAGTTGTGTGTGCGCGGAATCAAGCCAGACGTGAGGGGTGTGGTGTATGACCTACGCAGGCATCGAATGATGATGGTGCAAAACCTGGTGAGACAGAATTATTACTCATTAGAACCCTAGCATCAAGTTAACTGATTACAAATTACATATTGACTGACAATTAAATCTTTGAGAAAGAATAAAGACAAGATCCTAATTCCTTCCAGCATTCTTGCACTCTGAACTGAGGATTTAAGCAGAAAGACAGAAAAAGTGTGTATTGTTTTAATATATCAGATGTTTTCATCACCAAAGGAATGTTGAGTGTGATTTAAGGTTGAACATCAATATATGTGTAGTCTCTCACTCTAGAAAATTAATTAATGGCTTTTATATGAGAGTGGTGGAAATTTTTCCATGTTTCTCTGAATTGTAATAAGGTGTTTGTCTATAATGTGTGCTCTGCACTTGTTTCTCAGGAACAGTACATATTTATCCATACTTGTCTGCTGAAATGGATGGCTGAGGAGATGATAGGATACAGGTCACGGTGCGTATGAGTATGCAAACACACACACACACACACACAAAATACAATACAATACAATAGAAAATTAGGAGCAGTTGAGGCATTGGGACCTGGAGCCAAATCCATTCTGAAGCTAAAATCCCCACTAAGAAAGAGGTTTGTTTTTTCAGAGTTGAGCCGTACAGCCAAAGGCGTGAACAAGTGACGATTTTGCCACGCCACAACCTCAGGGCTCACCTCCCACTGCCAGCACAGCGCGGGAGGGAAGACAGGCCGTCACAGAGAGAGCAGCCTGTGCATAACATGTCCAGGCCAGGACCTGTAAGCACACGCAGAATGCATCCCCTGAATCTCCTGCAGAAGCTGCTCCCAGCTACCTCGTCCTCAAAGGTTTAAAAAGACACACAGGGCAATCCCCACAACAGAGACCCACTTAGGAGTTAAGACTCCTCTGACGTGCTGCCCACTCAGAAGATATTTTTTAAACAGACAATTAACTGGTAATATACTTGAAAGTCAAGGGTAAGGAAACAATGATTAGTGTCCAGAAAGTGGTTTTCTGTATATATTTTTTGTATATCTGTGCTGATTAAAAGTTTAACTATCTGATTTTGAGGCCAGAAAAATTTATCTTATGGAACACATGATGACTGTGGTTTTATATGATCCCGCTATACACCTATAGTAACTCTACCTGTATGTAAATAAAGCAATTTTGAAATGGAGACTAATGTCCCCACCCAGAAGCTGAGCAGATAACTGCATTTCCAGTTTTTCTGGCTAGGGTCTATAATTACCTTGACTTTGTTGTATTACTCACATTGTGGGAACCACACCTCCAGTTATTCTTTCATAATGGAGTGCTCAAAATAAAATCAACTTATATATCAACAATACAACCCCTTAATGACTCTCTGTCAATGATATCTCATGCAGTTTTTGAGACCACGGTCAAGGGCAAAAAAATCAAATCCACTATAAGTGTTTTTTACACTTGTAAGTGTTAAATAAAAATTACAATTAAATGTATTAAGCTCCCTACATTGCTGCTTTTAGAAGTTCTCAACACTTTGCAAAATGAGCCTCAAGAGCCAGATTTCAGGTTTCAGTCTGGAGCATGTCACTGTGACCAGGACAGCCAGTGTGAGGATAGAAAGGCAGTAGCTTCTTCTCCTCCAATCAGCAGTGAACCTAGCGGGCTGTGTGTGGAGGAGCCCAACTGCATATTCCACATTGCATGGGCATGGGTTTTTAGCAGGGAGCCAGTCATTTATGGTTAGGTTACCAGTGTGGACCTAACTCAATAATACCATATCAAATGAAGAAATCAGATCAAGGTAAGAATTTCACTCACTCACCTATCGGCGAAAGGCATGATTCCCACACTTAAAAAAAGTATTTTTAAAAAGGCCAGTGGGAGGACAGATATGATACAGTATTACTGCATTAGTTACTGTGAAGAAAGAGCACACAACCACACAGACCCACTGTAAAAAAAGGCATGTTTCAAAACACACACGTTTTGCCATTCTCCATAAACAACTACAATACTAATACATAGAAGAATACAGAGAAATGGATAAAGAAAAAAAAAAACAATTGGTCTTTTTTTTGTTTGTTGGTTTATATTTTATACAAGAGCATTTATATTACATTTCAAAGGCCCAGCAGACTCTTCTGCCCTGAATCAATGGGTGAGCTGTGTTTCTTCTATAGGAAAGTAGTAAGTGTGAGCAGAAGATCTGTATATTTTAATACGTTCTTCCCCTCCATATCCTTTCCTCACAAAACTTCAGACAGGTAAGGGCATCCTCTTGTGTTTGCGTCAGCTGGAGCAATCCTTCGATTTACATGTGTAGGAGCCGTTTTGCAGATGAAGCCTCTTTTCAGCTGCAAGAATCCTTGGAAAGGTGTCTGTTTTGGCAGTAATGTCTCAATCTCACCAGCTCTTAAGTAACTGGAGTGCCGATTTCTGTCCCACTTCATGCCTGCGTCAGTCCATCAGAACGTCCAGGTAGAGAGAGTGGCGCGTTTCTGCCTGAGCCTCCAGACATGCTCAGCCCTTCCAGATCTTTAGGTACAGCTGCCCTGCCCACCTGGGTGTGACCAGGTGGGCACCAGGAACAGAGAAAAACGGAACCAGAGAGGGAGACCCATGAGGTCAGATGCGTAAGAGAATCCCAGAAGGATAAGCAAAAGATGCAGGTAATGTCCTTAAATGTAGTGAATTATTAATGTTCAATTTAACGAGAAAGAAATAAATGTATGTACTGGGCATAAAATGATAGAAAAAGCTTTTTTCTGACGCTAAAAAAAGGATTTTAATAAAAAAAAGTAACATAAGATAGGCAACTTTTCTTCCATTTTTTGTTTCAAAGGTTTGTTTCTATTGGAGAAAAACCCTTTTGGCATTGATCAGGGGTGGGGAGAGGAGGTAAGAGCAGGCCATTTTCCTTTGTTCCTCATTAAAGGATGAGAAAAGTCAGATAAAAATATTGAGGGAGGATCAAGGGAGGGAGAAAAAGAGGAGTGAGACTGAAAGAGAGAGAATGAGAGAGAGAGAAGTCTGTCAAACGGTCACCTCTTGCCCTGGCCGCTCCTCCCTCCCCTAGTGTACATTCCCTGTTGCTGTGGCGATAGCGTCCTGGATCTCTCGCACCATGAGGATGCGTGTGAGCATGTGTTCTAGCTGCTCGCGCATGATTGGCTGAGTGGAGTACCAAATGGGACTGTTGGGGGCCACCACAGGTTCCGGCGTAAGGTAGAAGGTATCGTTCCGACCTTTCACACTCTGGGGACTGAGAGGGCGAGAGAGAAAGACAGAGGGAGGAGACAGAAGTGAATGAGAGAAGATATTAGAACCACTGACAGAAATTACTGCCACCAATTACTATCACACATCACTGTTGATATTCAGATGTGGTGTGTTATAACAAGGAATGTGTTTTTCGTGACAAGTTGTGACCAGGAGACCACAGTAATGGTGCAAAACTGGTAAAGCCACCTGGTCGTGGTGGTGGGAATCATGGCAACGAGCTGAGATGCAATTGGCTTTTCCAAATTTGGGATTCCAAAATACAAAGACACAATCTTTTCTTTTTAAAATATATTTTATCCAATATAGTTTTGATTGATGAATATCTCAACAAAACAGTTCAATAAATCTAACAATCATAATAATACTGCTACTACTACTAATGACAAGACAAACTTGACCATGATTTTCATTGATCACAGGGGTTAGGGGTGTGCCTAATATAGTTATTCAGAATAATCATAAAGATGTAATTATTAATTTACTACTATTATAATAATAATTATTGTTGTTGTTTATTTAGCACGCAGCGCGTAAAATAGCACAGTAGGCGCAAACTATGAAAATCTTCGGTAAGCGTGTTTTAGATTAAGAGCTTTTTTAGATTGCAGGGGGTGCATGCGTAGAACACCCAAGTGAAAGGACTGTGATGTGCCTGGAATGTCATATAGCTGTTATAGACAGTCGCTATAATGATCGCCGTTGTAATGTCGCAGCGCTGTTATAGGCGAGCGCTATAATGATCTGCGCTGTAACGTCATAGAGCGCTATAATGATCTGCGCTGTAACGTCGCAGCGCTGTTATAGTGATGTCTGCAGTGATGTCTGATGTCACGTCAGGTAGCACTAGCAAATGCAACACACTATCACTTTTTAAACAGACAACTTACTTTAAATTTGAATTAGAGTGGGACACCCGCCAGTTTTAAATAGTTCAAATCTATTAGAATGAATTAGTTACTTTTCTATATTTTTTGCAATAAAATTATAACATCCTGCTGTGTTGGTTAAAATTTGTGAGATGAGAACCATTTGAACAGGTCTAGCTTTTCCGCTTATCAGCGTACTCCGACTTGATAGACCCTGATCACCCCAGGCTGGTCAGCAACATCAGTCATTGGCCGGTAAAACCCAAATGTCTTTCCTTCTGAGCAGCGGACAGTAATGAGCCAGCTCTGCGATCTCCAAGAATTCCATTTGCCACATTACCTTCAAGTTTGCTGCTCCAGGTTCATAGTTAAAATCTTTGTTTAAAAGTTTTGAACACTTACTGTGCCTTGTTCTTACCGATATTTTTGAGTTAATTTGTTGTATTTATTCATTTATTACAATCATGTTTGCTTGGGATCATATTAAAAATAATGTCACTTGTTAATTAATTTCAAAACTTAAGATGGTATTTCTGGCACAGTGTCTCAGGCGAAATATACCGTGGAATACTCCCATATAAAACATAAAATGCTGTTTTTTGAGTGTCTTAATCCTTACATGGATCAAGGATTCCACAGAAAAGTCAAATTCCCCCCCCCCCCCTATTAAAGTTTAGACAAAATGAATGACTGCTCATCGTGAGAAAGTAAAAGTGAGGAAAGCCCACTGGCGTGCCACTCACCACTTGAAGAGGTAGAAGTCATACAGCTTGATGGGACAGCGGAGTGGGTTCTCAGGGTGCTCTGACTGCTCTGCGTACATGTCATCTGTCACTGAATCACAGGGGTCAAAGTTCAATGCAGCAGCACACTGGATGCACGGCGGGGTATCCTCAACCTATCCATTAATTTAGTTTACTTTAATTGATAATAAAAGTGTCCATTATCAGTTTTTGGATCAGCCATGTCCAATTCCAACCCACTGAGTTACTCTGAAATTGATCATGTTCATGAAAAATGCACCATGTTAGAAAGAAGTCTTCTTTGGGTGTTTTCTTGTCAGTGTCAATGAACTAGCTGCTCTTTTTCCCTAACTATATCCATCATTTTGTCATTCCAAGTCCTCACCATTCTGTACAACCATGTCATCACCATTCTGCTCTGTATTCATTCTCATGCCATAGGTACCTTCACCTTTCTGACCTTGTGGTTTTACCCCATCATACCTCACAAGCTCCCCTGCCCGCTGTGTGGGGTCCTACATTTCTGGCACATGCCCTTGCACCCTCACCTTTCTGACCGACATGGTGTAGTCCCACACCCTTCAGGTAGCGAATGCTGGTGCTCTTGTCTTTAGGGTTGGATGGGTTCTTCTTGGTGTGTCGAAGCACCTTGGAGAAAGCCACCTTCATGTGCTGCTCCACTGTTCTTAACTGGAAGTACCTAAAGAATGAACAGGCACCAAAATCTATTTTTTTAAACGCACATTTTGACATAAAAAATATATTTAGCCAAAACAAACACTCATTACAGTCCACTTTGTGTGGGCATATTCTAGTACGGAACGCAAAAAGGGTGTGTACGAGTAATAAATAATTGGAGTGAGTGTAAATGATGTAGATTATGCAAGTGTGTGTCTGCTTAATAAGTTAATGTAACATATGCCCAAAAAGACAGTGTCTGTGTGTGTGAGCAGTACTAACTTTGTGTAGAAGAACATGAGTGTGGTGAGCGGGACTAACTGTGTTGAAGAACATGAGTGTGGTGAGCGGGACTAAGTTTGTGTTGAAGAACTTGAGTGTGGTGAGCGGGACTAAGTTTGTGTTGAAGAACATGAGTGTGGTGAGGGGGACGAAGTTTGTGTTGAAGAACATGAGTGTGGTGAGGGGGACTAACTTTGTGTTGAAGAACATGAGTGTGGTGAGGGGGACTAACTTTGTGTTGAAGAACAGGAGTGTGGTGAGGGGGACTAACTTTATGTTGAAGAACATGAGTGTGGTGAGGGGGACTAACTTTGTGTTGAAGAACATGAGTGTGGTGAGCAGTGTGGCAGGTGAATGGGCTCCCAGCTGTTTACACTCCCACAGCATTTCCTCCGTCACATGACTGGGGATGATGTAACCTGTGAACAGAGGAGGAGAATGTTATACAGGGCACAGAGGCTTAATGACCTCCTTCACACAAAGTGGTCATAAAGACCATTTCACAGAGCAGATGCGGAGAGTGTGTGCTCGTCTGCGTGCGCATTTATGTGAGAACAGGTTTGTACCTAATGGATGTACACTAGGTTTCCAGGGCTCCAGCACCCTGTGTAGCCACTGGGAAAAGCGCGTGTAGTATGGGTCTGTGAAGATATCATCCACACGGCCGTTCTCAAACAAGTACTGAGGAAGGGAGAATCCAAGCAAGAGAAAGAGAAACACACAGACAGTTTCAATACATCAGAGTAGAAACTGATGACACTAAATCTGGTAGCTGAAGACAGGTATGAAAGTATGAAAATAAGTGACATTACCAATATATTACAACAATAACAAATAAAAACACTGATACACCAACATTACCAATACTATCCTTTAAATGGAGCATATTTTACATCAACTGCTGATTTAGACTGAGCATGTACAAGATGTGCATGTACAAGACACTGTTTGTGTGAGTGTGTGTGTCATGGACTGTGCTGTTACAAAGCAAGCACGTGTGAGTGTGTGTGTCATGGACTGACCTTCTGTATACAGAGGAAGATATAGTATAGCACATCTGCCTCGAATGGCTCCTCTTCCAGTCCTCGGGCCTCCTGTGTCATCAGTGACAGACCAATATTCAGTTCTGCCACGGCACACGACACCAGGTCCTCCTGGAACCGGAGAGGCTGCCGCCCTACACACACAAACACAACAGAACGTTCAGAAAAGCCCGTCTTGAAACTTTGAGCCAATTTCTATTGTAATTCAACTTTAAAAATGTATTTAATAGAAAACGGCACATGAAAATATAAAATGTGTATCACAGTGGAAGTGAATATGTGTCTATGTACAGACATGTGCATTTGCACTTAATTAGCTGAGAGTGGTGAATTCACGTTACAATTCTGACCAGGTCTCAGACTGGTGCATCCTCAGGCTATATCAGTGAACTCACGGCCAATGGGAGCCAGTTTGGTCTGCCCATCCTTCTCCAGCTCTGCATTCTTGCCCTGAGCCCAGAGACGCCACACATCCAGGCCCTCCTCAGGTTTGAGCGAGTTGGGAAGCAGCAATGTTGGTGGAGCCTGTGACTGGGACTCCACCTCCGTTACTTGGACTGTCTGAGCCTGCGGGAGGGAGGGGGTGGATTCGTTACTCTCATTATGATCATCGCACTCCAGATGGCATCATCAGCAATGGCCTGCCCTGATACTCACTTAAAAGTAAAAGTCAAAAGAAAATTTACATACAATTAACTGAACAGTCAGACTGCAAACATAACTTCACAAAGCACGCACACACACACACACACACACACACACACACACACACACACACACACACACACACACACACACACACACAC